>JBAIZZ010000053.1:91949-318641 GCA_037355905.1 Heliconius aoede | reverse complement strand
TTACCTAACTAAACGGATTTTATTAAATTATTCATGAGAATTGCGTTTTATTGTAACGATTTGCATAAATTAGAGGAGTTCGCAGTTTATGTTGTCCGTAGCTGCGACACCGTCGCTCTCTGTTGTAATAAGTGTTATTTATGGCTCGAAACTAACTTGTATATTGGTATACTTGTAGATATCTAAAATAATTAAAGATGGTGAAAATATTGACATATTGTATTGAGGTTAGTCGTGGGCAGCGGCACAAGTGCGTGACTGGTTATGGATTCGATTCCCAGTCGAGAAAATGAAATAGTTAATTTTCATTTTTTAGTCAATGCAATCAAAATATATATACGAGCATTGTTTTTGCTTCATTTTGTATGTAATTCATCTCCGCGTAATCAAATCTATTGGATACTTCCCGTGGATTACAGTTATGGTGATGTATATATTAATAATAAAAGAATATTATTATTGTTTTATTACAAACTTATAGCAGTAACTTATTTCTTTGACCAATTTCTGTAATTTGTACAGAATCCTCGCTAAAAAACCATATGTTGATAAAACCTAGGTATGAAAATAATTATAATAAAACACAAAATTCGTGACAATATTATTAGGTACAGTCCGGCTTGACATTTGTTCAATGTTGTTTATTTTATACGATTTTCTGTAAGAAATCTTATCTTTAGTTTATATGTGTAAGTGATATTTTAACTCACATTATTATTATTAATATATTTTATTTTAATAAAATAAAAAAAATTAAAAATAAGAAAAATTGAGTAAGTAGAGTTAAAAATTTCTAACAATTGATAGTAATATTATGATATGAAAAATTATAAGAATATTTCACAGTTCAAATTATTTCAAATTAACATCCTTTTAATAACTTATATTATTTTTTATTCAGCTTATACTGTTACAACTATGTAAAACTTCTTTAATTTTTACTTAAATTCAAGTCAATGAATCTAGAGTGGCGTAACTCAATGCCATAAATATATTTTATAATATATTTAATGTATTTTGACCGTTGTTTTGACTTTGAATGCAATTCGTTTATATAAATTTTATACAAATGTCAAGTCTATTTCATTATCTTTGTCACAGATAGACAAGAAATAATCAAATTTGAATAGGTCAGACGTAGATTAATGCCGCTTTATCTACAACAAGATTAATAGTAAAATTTTATATAAATCGTAAAGCAAAGATGGCAATCTCCTTGGTTATAACTTATTTAGTATTTAATGTCAAAAGCCTACTTTTTCGATATCAATATATATTTTATGTAGAATATACGCATTGTATGGATTTTGTTTGATGAGTAGAAAGAAAACAAAACTCTAACTTACAGAAAAATAAAACACTTTGAGTGAAATTAATATGCATCCCGTTTTTATATACCCCCCCCCCCCCAATTTTATCCCGTTAACAGCAGGTAGTAACCTAATTTTACACGTTCTTCTTGAGTGCTGGATTCAACGCCGCACCTCGTCTTTTAATTCTCCTGAGAGCTTGTCGAACTCCAAAACCATAGCTTTTATCGTTCTACGCCACGTATCAATATCATATTATATTATAAAATTAACTAATTAAAACGGAAAAGGAAAACAGAGTGCTAACAGACACAAAAGAATCAAGAAAACAATTGACCTATTGTTATATTACGAAAACAGGTAAACCAAAGATTTATACTTACCCTTTAAGCTTCGCGTGCTTAATAGAGATCTATGTCAAATAGGATTTAATATAATAAATAGTGATAAAATTTTAGTGCCATCGCCCACGTTTATATTAACGGCCATTTGAAGCTAATATTCGTATAACAGCTGAGTTTAGTGACTAAGGTACGATTTGGAAACTATCTTCCTA
The DNA here is from genome assembly GCA_037355905.1 of Heliconius aoede. Classification (NCBI taxonomy): domain Eukaryota; kingdom Metazoa; phylum Arthropoda; class Insecta; order Lepidoptera; family Nymphalidae; genus Heliconius; species Heliconius aoede. The sequence goes on along the minus strand of JBAIZZ010000053.1, from coordinate 316,775 downwards.
CATCAGCTATCGGGAGTTGCGTTGAGCTGTAAAAATTAAAAATATATTAAATAAACTTATAAATATATATAAATGGTATCTATATATACTAGATTCCGAGTGTCCTCTACTTTTACTTAACCATATACACTTCGGCAGTCAACACGTAAAACCTTGAATTATGGCAAAAAACGAAGAACGAAGTGTCTCAACACTCTATCACAAACATCTAAAAGTTAAAACAATTATCTATCACATTACAACACTTAATTAATGATATTATACGCTTTGATAGCGCAGTCGTGTCAGGTTTAAGCGCTATTGACGCCTAAAGATGTATGGCAATGACATTTTCATTAATTAATTACATTGATCGCGAGCTGCATGGGAACTTGTCGATGCGAATATTCTCTTTCTATAGAAATATGTATGAAAATAATATTTATTAATAATCTTTGAAATATTAATATTTCTCGTATTTTTTTATATAAAAAGGGACGAAATGATTGAGATTTAAATAAGAACCTAAAATTTAATCATAGTAAAGAAGTTCTTCTATGTAAATACAACGTAGCAGAGGTGATCTAGAATTAATTGTTTTTATTTACCGTAGTCAGCTTTGACAATAATATATGAAGAACAAATTCACCTTTCACTATGGCTTAATTGTGTGTTGAACGGAGGAACTCAACGTCGCATTTTATGTTAACATCATTTAATAATAATTTATTACCCCGAGTGGATATCGAACCCACAACCAATGCGTTTACAACAAAACGCTGTCAAAATACGCCACGGTGACCTCATGAAAGTACTTGTAGGCCATAAATTAAAGCATATTATATATATTCATAATTATATACTTTATTCACCATCATTAACTAAATGGTTAATTCAAGGTCAAAATATACAATTTAACTTTAACTAAATCTCACTTTCAACGTGTCAATATTATTAAAACTGAAAATAGCCGGGCGGCGATTACAAAATATGCGTGTAATAATGTTTATCTTAACCGGTACCGGTTCTTAGTGACGGCAATAACTTGTCGATATTTACGATAATGCTAATTCACATCGAGTGGAATATTCATCGAGCTATAATTGTTTATTCTTGGTGAAATTGACGATTTTATATCCTCAGTTAGGTATCGGAAACGCCTTTCATCGATGTAATATATTTAGCGGTGAATAAATAATTTTGCGGTTTTTTTTTCCAGCTTCACGTTGTACCCCGCATACAGCAGGATTGGAAGAGGTAACCTAGTGTTAAGATACTCCGTTCTCCAATTTTCGCCGAATTCTGGAGGCATTGCATGTTGGGGGATGGAATTCAACGGCGTTCTTTTGCCTCGACAACAGAGCGAAGTAATGGTAATACTAATTTTAGTAAATAATATATATAGAATATTTCCACTTATTACGATTTTTTTAAATATTTATAATAACTTTATAGTGTATTAGTTAATACCTCATTGACCTTTCACGCCAACAAACGATTTGCAAGCTCAACCAGCGTAACTATAGCATAAATAATATTTTTACTTTAATATATGTCCTGTTCTGTCAACTCTGTTACATGTGGAATGCAGTGTGAAGCTGTAAAAAATAGTAGTGAGAATTTATTCCGCTCTCCGCTTTTTGTATAAAAGAGTAATTGCATATCGATTATTTTAATGTGTGAACGTAACTAGACAGTATGTCCTAAGTTGGAATTGGCCAATGTGACAAATTAGTAAAACGCCGCACCGCTGGGAGCGCCCGTGAGAATTACGAGTGACCTCTGGTAGAGATTGCTTGCATTCGTAATATTTCTCTATTTCAAGATCTTGGCTTTATTAATATTAAGTAATATAGTAAGAATTATATCTGCGCCAGTCGTGGTTCATAGAACCGACTGGTTCTCCGTTCGATTCCCACTCGAAGAGATGAAATATTTATTTAAATTTATATTTCCATTTCTTCGTCCACGTGTCAAGGCAATGCGTGGAGTTGAGTTCCACCACTCAACATGCAATGCCTCCCCAGGTTTCAAGAGTGTAGGGAACGGAGTGTCTTAACACTAGGCTCCTTCTGCGTGCGGGATACAGTGTTAAGCTGATCATTATTTAAGAATTATATTTTATTTTAATTTGCAATTAGAACATAATGATGACTCTATATAAAAATTTTACTAGATAGTAATCGAAGTCACTACCATGGCAGGTATAAATATATTTAATTAGTTATGCCATATATTTTTTTTTATTCTGTGTAAATAATGCTAATAAAGAGTCGATTAATATTTGTATGAAATTTTTGTATTCACTAAGTAGGCTTAACAATTATTATTGAATTTTAATATAAATTATTCAGATATTAATAGATTAATTATTGAAATATTTTTAATACTTTTATATTTTGGCAGACCAAGGGCGGCGTCGAGAAATGAGTTAAAACAGAGAACGGAGAGCCGTGACATATTTATAATTATTCCAACATTATATACATGTACCTACCTACTAATTAAATTTAATTCATGTTAATTTATAAAAATATACGAAGTTATAACTTCGTAAAATATAAATATAAAAAATCATCACAGCCTTAAGGCGACTAAAGACATCGACGCCCGCGAGCAATAATTCCATAAATGTCTACAAAAACAATTTATATATAATAATGGATGTAATATTATTTTAGATATTTTTTTTATGTGAAAATAAATTGAAGTAATTTGAAGTACTATTAATAAGTAATAACTTTTATTTGTCATAATTGGTCACTGCGAAAGATTTACACTTCAATAGAAAAATATAATATGATATTAAAAATCGGCGTTGAGTTCCGGCCATTCGATTCGTAAAGCGTCCAATTCGAAAGCAAAATATAGAAAGAGATGTTGTAATTTAATACCTACATTAATATATATGTGATAAAAAATATATATTATTGAAAGCAATGTATCTTCAGCTTTAACCAGGAAAGTCTAACAAAATTCACAATTTTCTTTATTTTTCATCCATTGCTGAGATATTGAATTGTATATGGTTTACATTTTCCCGATCTGACCTTGAAAGCCTCAGTAAATAAAGAACGCCTTATAAAAATAAACAATTTAATTTAAAGATAAATTTAAATATTTTGTACGAAAATACAAGGTGTAGTAAATGCATTTTTATTTTTAAGTAAACTTATAATGAATAAATAAAGTTTTATTTAAAGGTCCAACTTTGCAACTGCTTGTACGATTATTTTCATTTATCACTTATTTTAGATAGTTGTAGATATTTGGTATGTAGTTTAAGGGTTAAGAAATTATACATTTAAAATATGTATGTTTGAAATTATATTAAAAAGGGAAAGGCTTAACTTAGCAAAATTAATTTAAGTATTTTATAATATATATATATTAATAAAAGTGAGGCTGTCGTGACGCAGAGTCACAAGTGCACGATTGCGATTGTGATCGCGATTGCTGGGGGTTTGATTTCTACTCGGGGGAATATATATTTAAATTTCCTCGCTTTTGTAACATAGCAAAGCGAGGCGAAAACAACGCAACGGCTCTAGAATTCGGTAGAAATTGGGGCTCAGAAGTGTTTAATGGAGAACGGAGTATCTTAACACTAGGTTTCCAAATTTCTTCTGGCTATCCTATTATGTGCAAACTACAGCGTGAAAATAAAAAAAAATAGTGAAAACGTTCACCAAAACCCTCGAAGATCACTTAGGCATGTTATTTTATCAATCTATATGGAATTATGAAATTTATAATATTTTCCAACGCAACAATCTTGTTAAAGCTCAGATATAGCAATTAATAGTAATTATAATTAACATAACACATTTTTTATACTAATTAAATAGTAAATAAAGTAAAATCATAATTTATATACATATATTACATAAGCGCTGTCTGTCACCTGTCATTTTAACTCCAAACCGCAGTGGTCGCACGGTCATTACATCGAGTGCTGTAACGTTAATTGTACAATCTTGGATTTTTTTTTGGCCCAATTTATGACGTCGCCTCGAGGAAATCGATTTATAGTAATTCGATCGAATTACGTTTTATTGAACAATCGAATAATCGAATAATCGAGTAGGTATTGGACATTCGTCCAGTTTCGCAGGAAATTATATATTTGTTGCACCAATTATATGATGATTGATTCACCCCAAACAGGTTCTGTTGGTATTTTTAATTAAATAAAAAAAATAATACTGAGTTGCTTTTTTATTATTATTCTTAAGTCTTACATTGTTATAAAAGGACAAGGACAGGACGAGGTCATTAAATGTCCATAAGCCTTGTAATTAGGTTTTCGGCCATGGCAATGGTATGCAAATAACTATAATTTTTAACATAAATTAACTTTTGCGTACCCACAAATATTAAAAATAGATAAGTAACGTCAAAAATAAACACAAACCCATCTCTCATTTAATCACCTTAATATACGATAATATATAAAAAAACATCATTCACTTCGCAAGTCAAGTTGAAATATGTTTTCGCGTAATATTTGTCAAAAAGTTTTACCCTTTTGTTGTTTCAAAGCATACTCGATCCGCTCTGTTGAATAAATTTCTAAGGTTATCGGCGGTGACGTTTAGAGGAAAATGTACAAATCCATGGGAAAAGCCGCCATGGCAAATATTTGAAAACTTTCTAAGCACGAGCATCTGCGGTCACCCCTATGTCCACTTTACTAGTATTCTTACGAGATGATATTACAAGGTTTTTGTTTGTTTTTTGTTTATTATTTTTTTTTTAATTATACGGTTAAGGTGTTGAGGGAGAATTATTAAAATTTTATATGAATATTTAGCAAAAAATGTCTTGAAATTTCACAACAAATTTTTTGCACGTATTTTCAAAGTATGATATGTAGGTATATATCAACATTCAAGTAGTAAAATTAAAAAAAAAAGAATTCTTTAAAAAAAGAACAATTACAAAAAATAAACGTTAAAACCCCTCTACGAAACCTACACTATAAGATTTCCACTCTTTCTACCCTTATTTTATTTCGCGACTCAATACACCCACCGCCGAGTGTTTGCCTTTTCTTCTGCACCAAAGGGCGAATGCCAAGTGAGTCCTTTAGGCCTCAAGTGTCGACTGACCGTTTCTTTGCTATTTTATTACGTGTCCTACGTGTTTCGTAATAGCAGAGCAGGGGGAGAATATATGGCCCGAAGCTATTGTAGTAAAAGAAATGGCGGCCATAAAACTGTCACAAATAATAATGGGTTAAGGGATAACTGTATTAGACGATTTTTGTTTATTATTTTAGGTGGGCTGCCTTTGAATTTGGTTCGTTGCTTTTTTTTATTATTTTGTATCTCTGTTTTGTTTTTTTATTGTTTTGTCATTATTCAAAGCTGTAAGAAAAAAATATTTAAAACTTTTTTTATCTGTATACCATACTAACCATTCATTTTTTGTGTTTTATATTTTAATTAAATTTAAATATTAGTGATTATAAATAGATTTCCTAATATTTGTAATAACTAAAATAAATTCTTTCAGCAAATTAAATATTTCTGACCAATAATTTAAAAAAATGCTTAAAAAAACACTTTCTCCCCATTAAACCTTTTTAACCGTGACTATTTAATATATTTTTTTAATTAGCGTATATTTTTTCTATATTTCCATGCCTTATTTATTTATTTTGATATTTCCAATGCCTAAATGTTTAATGGAAGAAATCGCTATTTCAGCGATAAGATCGAATTTTGTACATATTCTTTTATTTTTATTCTCTTTTTTCTTTTTTGGGTGTACAATAAAGAATTTAAAATTATTATTACTTTTTTCTCCATCATATAAATCGAAGACTTTATATTTTACTTTACAAGCAGTGTAAATATTATTTTCGAAGCCAAATGCAAAAGTAGTAAAAAGTAAAATAACTTTCTTAAAGAAATCGTACTTTTGTGTCACAATGAAATTTTTCAATACAAAACCACAAAAAAACCGTAAAAAACGAAATAAATCGAGACTAGAAATACAGATAACAAATAATACACTTTTAAACTTAAGCAACGGAACTAGTGTTGCGACAAAATCGATGACTCCGATTTAGCGCCGCACGCTTCCAATAGACAGCTTCTTTATTGCCACAGCACTATCACGTCGCAGAGAGATTCGTTCGCTTCACTATAATAACAGTAGCGATTTACTTGAACCGGTAAATAATTATCGGTCGTGACGTCTGGACGCCTTGGTGCCTCGGTTTGACATTTTGTGACCCAATTATATATTGTATATAGCAAATTATAGCTTGCTATAGCGTGTAGGCAATCTCTAAATTGTTCATTGATAATTCATATTAGTCTTTGTGGTTGATATTGCGTGGTGTAGAGTTATAGGGTTGGTCTCAGTATTAAAAAAATAAAAATAGAGAAGAATTGAATTATGCCATTGTTGTCAAAAGGTAAAACTTCTTCATAATTATGCGTTGACGAAAATCATCGTCAAACTTTGTGAACTGTTGTCCAACAGTTCACAAAGTTTACAACGACATTATTACGTAAGTACGTACAGTTAAATACTCTATTCCGAGTGTCAAACGTAACTTTGAATTATTCCCATCGATTGAGCGGACGACGCCGAAAATAAAAACTAGATTAGAAATAAACTTTAGCAATACTTCACAGAAGAGTGTTTATCGATTTCAATTTATATACAAAACGTTTATATTTTTTATACTAATATTTGTATCAAGAAAGAATACATATGTAATAATACTCCATATTATAATACAACGAGCCCACCACTGAACGTACCAGCTATTAGTACCAACTCCTCGCCCTGGGGCTGGTCGGCGGTGATGTTCCACAATAGAATGCCGAGTTCGCTGCATAATACGTCAGTTAGAGCGGCTCTGCTTAATCTATACTTAACAATATGAACGCCATTATTCTAATATAATACAAAACAATAATTCGCTTCAAGTCCATGACATTAAGGAACTGTTAGGTCGCACTGCGTCCGTACGTAGGGCGTCTCTTGTTCGCGGCATGCTGAGACACGCCCTGGTTCAAAGTTCGATTATATTAATTGGTTAATATTCTTTTTTATATATTAGATAGGTTAGCCAGTCTGGCCAGGCCAGGGGACGCGACAGGTTGTGGATTCGATTTTCACTAGAGGAAATAGAATATTTAATAATTAATTTTCTCGTTCTGGTATCGAGGTAAAGCACGGTGTTCGAGTCCGCCACTCAACATGTAAACATTCTTATAAAACTATGTCGCGGCGTTGAGTTACGTTGTGCTACTGAGTTTGGCGTTAAGGTGAAGTAAATTAAATTACTATCCATATCTCGATTGTAAATGTCCTGTGTTGTTCCTATTCATGGCACTAGTACTGCTTAGGGCGGCGTTCAGGCATATTGTACGTTTATTACGATGATATAGATTCTAATCTATTTACTGACAAATCTTTAAACTATAATATATTGACAATTTTAGACGAAACATTATGTCAAATTATTATTTTTAATTATATTTTTTTCATTTTTGAGAAGTTTGTAATCAAATAATTCCCTAATGAAATTTCTTTATTAAAATTGAGATAAGTAACGACTAGTAGTAACTTATGATTATTAGACATGTAATTTATTTTATCTATACTTTAAAAATTTGAAATATAAGGTTAAAAATTTTCTTACAATTTTTTTTTTTATTTAAAAATATTAATAATAGTAAATCAAATCTCAATAAGAAAATTTCTAAAGACAATAAATACTTAAACAATACTATAGAAAATCAATTCTAATTATTAAAGTCATTATATTAAAATCAGTTCTAATATCACTAAAACCTAATTTTTGATGCGTTTTCAAAAAAAAAAAATTCTCTCCTTAATATGGAATAACACTAACATATTATACAAGAATATCTATCTAACAGATCCCAATGAAAGCTTTCCAGATCTATTTCAAAGTCCGAAAGCAAAGTAAGACGGGCGACTCTAACGCATCCGCGTGGGCGAAGCCCCGGGCTCCTTTGAAGCTTCACTACATTTGATATACAATTAATTAGAATTCGAGGCGTATTGAAAATAAACGTCATATTATCGTAGATATGTTGAAGTACTTGGTTGGTTCTTCTCAGTATTGTTATCTGACTTAAATGATATGAAGGTCTAGTTGTGGTCATTGTACGTCTTATTATAGATTTGAATACAAATATTAATATTTTTGAGGACTTGGCGACTATAAGTGTAGGCTTCAGGGGTTCTATTGCTATGGAGACATCTTTACTGCTCCAGCCCATTACAGCAAATTATATTATATAATATTATACATTTTATAAATTTTTAACTCAAAAACCACATACAGGTTAAATTTTCAATCAAAAGAGAACGTCTTCTACACGCTTATGGCGTTACAGTAAAGAGCAATAAAATTCTTTAAAAAAACCTTGAAAGGACTAACTTCAATTAATCGAAACATTCAACCATTAAGCATCCCTGAGAAAGATTATTCAGATATGCTTTTCAAGCGGTGGGCGTGGCCATATTGTTATTTAAAACCCTTTAAGCTATTAACTGCTGGTATCTTTGTTAAATCGTCACGAATATTTGCGAAACTACGGCAAACAGAGACAGAGCACAGATACCCTGGCCATCTTTGCCTCTTCATATAACTTATAATTTTATTGATAATTAATTATCAATAGAATTGTTTTATTGTATTAGTAATTCGAGGCCAGTCGTGGTACAGAGGCACCAAGTGCGTCTGTAGAAGCGATGGTGTGGGTTTGATCCCCACCGCCGCCATTATTGTCTGATCCTGTCCCAATGCGCTACGAATGCCCCAAATAATGTGGAGTCATATTGGACAAACATCAAATGCTGTAACTGCAAACTGTAATGAAATCTCAGAACTCTACAGGAAGATAGTAAGTGTCCGGTATTTGGAGTACTTCCTGCTGGATCGCATTCCTGTCACGTCACACCCCTCTTCAAATCAACAGATATAGCTATATCTGTTATAACTGTTGCTAACTGTGGTATTCCATCTTTGGGCTTGAAATAAACAAATCATTCATCTTCACGCTGTATCCTGCATATAGCAGGGTAGGCAGATCGAACTCAGTGTTAACTTCCTGCAAAATTTTTCTTCTTTAGATACCTAATTATTGATTCCTATCTTCAGATATATTGATTCCTATTATACCCTAGTAACTAATTTATGTTATAGTGCGTAAAGATAAAATAGAGGCCACCGTGGCACAGTGGCAGTGTCCGTCTGTGAGTTAGACTGTCAGAAAAAGTTATTTTAATTTTGATGCTTTCTGATAAGAACAAAAAAAACATATAATATAGAAAACTTACATAAATTTAACTGAATCCAATTTCAAATAATTAAATTGTACAACTGCTTAAAGACCATCAATGAATAATAACAATTCAGAAAACCACAAAAAGTAGATATATCGTCCAACATTAATCTATCCCCATACAAAATCAGTACACATACATACAGACGTGAGAGCTTCCATACAATTTAGCACGACACGAGGAAAGTGCAAGAAAAACCCGACAGCGGCTGTCGCTGAGTAAATCGAGTCAGGTGGAAAAGGTCGGCTGTTCAATGTGAGACTGCTGGTATGGTATAGGGGAAAGCGATTCGCTTATATATTTTTTTTTAGTTTCATACTATATTCTGCATAAAGTAAGGTAGACAGAAGGAACCTTAATGTTAAGATACTCAGTTCACCATTTTCCGACTAATTTTCTAGATAATAGCTATCGAGAGTGAGATTAAGCTCTATTGAGTTGCAATCTGTGCCTATAACTGTCGCGTTTTCAATTTGTATTCTTTATTTTATTAATATATACTTACACTCTCTCTTTTAATACTCTCTTGCATGAAAGTAAATATATATTTCATTTATAAATAATAAATGACAAAATAAATATTTCCCATAAATACAAATAGTTTCCCACTAAAACCGCACCGTAAATAAACTCAAGACATGTCCTTCAGACATTAAGCGATGGGGTGGAGAGTACGCGCCAGGGCCGGACTGCGATGACATATTACTATATAAATTACCACAATATTTGTTACGTACGTGACTGTTTTTACACTGGAGAAGATTTTTTTTTGCCTCAGGTGAGACTATTAAGCATAGAGCTATTATATATTTTTTTGAAATCAACAGAAAATAATTGAGAAGAGTCTTAAAAATTCACAAATATAGTATAGATGAAATTCCTTGTAATGACTCGAAATCAGTTATAATAAACTTAACCATGATATAACATTATTATTAAAACAAATTAACATCACGTGTTTCCACTTTTTACACATTTTGACAGATCACTTAGAACCTTCAGTGGATTGTAATATACAATATTATAGGAAGACATTCTCGAAACAATCATAACTTACTAATAACTCAATACAACTCAACTCAACTCAATACAACACAACACAATTTCCACAAAGTTGGCGAAACGCAAAGAAAACATAATCATTAGTTAACTTATAATTACAGTACGTCCCGCGTCCCGCGTCCCGCCCGGGACATATGGCGTGACATCGAGAATTCGCCGCGCTGAGAAAGGTAATTACAGGCGCTTGATAGACGGACCGACCCTTTTCTTGTTTATACTTACATTTTATATGTATATATACGTATATACAAACATACATACAATTGATCTCTTGTATTTTAATTTAATTTTTTTGTTCGATTTCACATTTTATCTATAGCGGGAAAAGATGAAAGCAGCCTTATGTCAAATCATATGCGTGTAGGGTTTACTTTATGTCCAAATTCAAGATACTATCTTAATTGGCGGAAATCAGCACAGCACTTGTACTCAACTTGTCATATCATAATAGAGAAATAAATAATAATTTAAATATAACCATTAAAACTAGTTGAGATATTAGTTTTTAGATAACTGCATATTTATATAAATTTGTACAAATTTATACAAATTTATATAATATTCAATGAAAACTTGTGATATATGTAAGTTAATTTAAACATCTTCTACAAAAAGTCTTTTTCTTTAAATAAATATAAAATATATAGTATTATGTTTGAAAACATACAAAAGATAGATTCATGTGATTTTTCCCACGCTTTTCTAACAAATTGTTATATTTTATCTATTTTGTTGCACACTTGCGAGATAAGGTCAATATCGTTCGTGATATTTTTACTGTTATGTATCGTTTAAATGCACATATTGATCATACATTCGACCGTGACAAAATATATAATATGTTAATGTTAACTTTTATCAATAAAAAATATATATAAAACCATTTTATGTTATAGTTATTATTTATGTTTATTTATTTACCTAAGACGTGATTTCATTTTTCATTTTATTAAATACCAATATTTATATTAACAATAAAGAAAATAAAAATAAACAATTAACTTGGAAACTTGCGGACAGAAGAAAATCCGGTGAAGTACGACAGTCGCTTAAGTTTATATTGATTGACCCCAAAAGTCCAAGTTTTGGGGGCGGCATTAGTCCCGCTTCATCGGGCCGCAATTAAAAGAAGTGCTGGTACCAAGTTAGCGAGGATCGGGTCGGCTTATTGAGTTTTCTGTTCTGTCAATTAATATTTTTTTGTGAGAAAAATTCACTTCGCTTGTTGCTCAGTTGGTAAGAGTTTTGATACGTACGACGGTATATAGATTCAATTTTATTCGGGGAATTCTGTAGAGTATATTTTAAATATTTTTGTGCCATGGGGTTGTTTAAACAATAATATGGTAGTTCCATCACTAATTTTTCAAAATTTTAGCTTAATTTTCACGATATTCCGTGTTGACTGGCGGAGCTCAACGCCGTGCTGTGTTATGTTGTGTTATTGTGAATTCAATCCCTAATCGGGGTCGCAAATATGTTTCTTTTCATTTTCATGCTTTGTTTTTTTCGCATTCGCATTTTCGTAACTTTCTCTACCTGCTTGGCACCAAGGACGATAGTTTTAAAATATCAAAATACTTTTAATTGCTTTAAAATTATAACCTGCGGCCTATGACGACGACGACCTATTAAAAAAAAATGAAACCATAAATCCAAAAATGAATTACTATTTAAAATAAAATAATGCATTTAAATCAGCAAGAGTCCTAATAACGTATTCAAACAACATAATCTAGAGACGTAATGATAGCAATCTGTTTGCAATAAATCGTTAATGGCCTATCGCTTGTCCACTGCTTGTGCGCTTGTGCGCTTGTGGGTGATGCACTTCGTGTGCTTATTCTGAGGTAAAATTTAGATTAAATTATAGGATATACCTATTGATATTGTTGAATTTATTAAATTGTATTATAGAGTACCGCTACTCAAGATGTCGTGTGTCTAAAATTCCCCTTAAAGTGGGGAAGTGTATTGAGAATGGGGAGTTAGTGTCTTTATCTACCCTGCTATGTGCGGGATAAGCCTATATATGAACTCTATGTATAGATACTACAAATATAAATTAAGAATAATTTTTTAACGTAATATAATTTAATAAAAAAAAATGGATTTTACCTATAACACATTTTCATGCGTATCCCCCTAGAACTTCTTAGTTATATATTATAATATAAAATACTCTATCGCTGGTGTTTATATCAATTTTAAAAATATTCGTGGGTAGTTGCCGCGTAGCCAACTGTTCTAACTAATGTTAAAGAATATTCATTTTTAATGAAACAAAATTACTTACAACAGAAATGTCTAATAGGATGTGTTAATAAAGGGAAAATCGTGAAAAATTGTGAAAATCAAAGATCATATTATAGAAAAAATAAAATACTTTACATTTATATCAATTTTTTTAATATTATCATCTATTCAGAATAGGGCGATCCGCGTAGGTCGTAGCCTCGAGGCGTGTGCGAATGCGAACTTTCACCATATGCTTAGGGCTTTAGATAGGCTTGGATTTATTTGCAACTTAGTCAAAGTTCATAGATATTACATCTCGTTAATGGGTACTATTTAAAAATTATTAATTTTACTTTAAATAAATTAAATATTTTCGGTTCGGTGCGGGAAACAACGTGCAGATAAAAAAAATCAATAATATATGTACATATTGTAATATCCAAAATATATTGTGTTATTCAAAAGTTATTACATAAAATTAGTAGAGTTAATGCCTCCGCATTCGACGGAAAACGCTAAACGGAGTGTCTTAACACTCGGTTCAACCAACCTACCCCGCTGTGTCCGAGATATAGCGTGAAGCAGATTTAATTTTTATTTTAATTTGACACCAAATTGATCTATTGAACTAGTATTATCAAATGTATCAAAAGCTTACCGAAATGTCATATCTAATTTCTTTAATTGTCACTTATTCTGTCCGTATATGACATATAAAAATTATATTATAATTAAATCAAATTTAATAATTTTTAACGTACTACTAGCAAAACTATTCAAATAAGAAACATACATAAATACAATCACATTGTCATTAGATATACTTAGCTCGGACGCCTCGTAACTCAGCCGGGCATCGAACCAGTACTCGCCGCCGGCAGCGGACCACAATAGCGATTGTTTCATACACGATAGCCTCCTCCAGTCTTGTTATTTATAAGCAACAATTATATCCCATGTATGTTGCCATGGTATATGTATGGGTTCTATTATAAAGGTTAGATAAATATCGCGTGTGGAATCTAATGGTCCTTTTGTTGGATATTAGAGAAAAATAGACTAGTTACCGTTTCAGGGTTTTACCTGCACCATCATATTATTTGGTAGGAGTCCAGAAGAATGACTGGGGTTTGCAACCTAGTGTAGTTTTAAGGAACCCCTTAAAATGTGCAGTTACACCAGCGTTGCCAGATTCTGACTCGGGGACAAACGGGACAACCTGCCCGTTGATTTGAACATACTTGATTATTCTTCAGAAACTGATGCCACCCAGTGACAGAGTGCCGTCGGCTGCGAGCTGCAAGCACAATACAGATTGATTATTTATTGGTTTCATATGCGGTACCTATTTCTGCTTGTTACAATAAGAATTGGTAGCAATAGATATGTATACGCGACGGCTTTGAGTTTGATTCTCACTATCAGTTGTTTACTAACACTATATGGATGGTAATCTGAAATAAATTATTTTTATTTTTTTTATTTTTATTTTTATTTTTTATAGCCCGGCGTTGAGTTCCGCCACTCGGCATACAATGTCTCAACAATCGGGCGGAGTCCGGGGGGGAATGGATTGTCTCACGGTAGGTAACCTCTGCCTCAACTATATGCGGGATTCAGCGGTTTTTGGACAGACAGCGTTTTGTGACATTCTGGTGTCCAGTTTTCGCCTAGTGTTTATTTCATTTTTTTTTACAAGTAAGTTAGTTATCTCAATGTTAGCACGGAGCAAGATACTTTTTAGTGCAAAATATTGAAGAAATGTTCCTTTTTAAACATATACTATATTTTGATAATTACAAAAAAACTATTTTTTAGTAAAATGACGCAGATCCTGCTTAAACACTATACTTATCTAGACTCAATTATAAATCAATCCTTCTAGTGGCATATATTATGTCTTAACAGATGAGTCTGTCACGTTTTCAAATCATACATTTACATAAATATACAAATTAAAATCGATTTTATAAGTGAATACATATTATTAGCGGCAATAAATTTGAAGAAAAGATTATAAAATATTAGTTGATGAAAAAAAAAAGAAAACATCCAAATAATTTGTCACAATGTAATTATATTCAATCTTTGAAGTAATAAAAACGCAAACAGGATTCGTTTAATCGTTCTCATGAAGGACAAAATGATTATAAAATCATACTAATATTTTAAATATGAATGTCAGTTTGTTTATTACGCTTTCACGCCAAAACTACGCATCGGTTTCTCGCGACACTTGGTATGTATATTTTTAAAGATATAAGAAGGGACATAGGATCCTTTTAAAAATATATTGTCCTTTGGGTATAATATAAAAATAAGCCTAATAAATGAAGCCTCGTGGTTTTCCTCGTAGTTTGCGAACGAAGCCACGACCGCATAGCTAGTATTTATACAATGTCAATATCAGAGATCTTTGACATTGGCCGAAAAAACATCAAAAATATTGTTAACAAAAAAATAATGACGAAAAATCATGATTATCAAATCTGTTATTACGACTGATTACAGTTCTTCGACAATTGTGATAAAGACCAGTCTAAGACGAGCTTCGTCATCTAGTGGACTGCTGCAGAAATATGAAACTTTCTGTGGAAGTCGTGGTTCTTTCTAGAATAGTTATCGAAAGGTTACCTAAAGCAAAACATGTCTGACAATCCCATGATGGGAGTACAAAAGATTACCTCGTATGTCAGAGGCGTCACGTTCCCTGATGATTGTCTATAATTAGAGGCGGGCATTAAATAAATTAAAAGGCAGATTTTGGTAGCGGATGTTCGACTTCGTGTGTCAATGTCAAAATTGTCATGTATTACTGGGTATCGGTGTTTGATATGAGGTTATACTTGTATTGGAGTACAGAGTAATGATGTAGAGGTTCCATTTGATTATAGAATGAATGTAAGAACGGTATTTAGATACATTTGATTAGATTTTTTTTGTATTATAGTATTTAGGAACATCCGTTCTTAAAAATTTAATTTATAATATATTTAATTGTTTCTTAATATAAATTATAGTAATTAAATTTAATGTCGATTAAAAACGCTAATTGTCTCTGAGTACGGTTTTACAATAACTTTTAATATTTCGAATCATAAAATCTCATCATAAATTGTTACATCTTAAATTAGCGACCAGGCCGAGTGGCCGGAATAACTTTCAAATATGACAGACAATTCGTTTCAGTTCCAAAAAAGATCGATTAGAATCGAATGGACAGTACTAATTACTCGATGTAGTCACTTTTTCTACTAGCAAACGCCGATATATCGATTAAAAGAAATTGACACAACGAGATCAAAGGCGGCCCGATAGAAATATTTCAATAAAACCGATTTAATAATAATGAACGAGTCAGCGTCAGAGCGATCTGTCGTGAGAACTTCAAGCTGTTAGCTACAACTTTTACAACTTCCACTGTGGCTGCCAAAACAGCGATTAATATCTATCTGTATTAAATATTTATGATTACTTTAAAAATAATAATTTTGAACGCAAAATAAATATACAAATATATATATATATAGAAATTATGTACCTATGTGAAGTCATTCATATTTACAACTTACGGGCAATAAAAATAAGTAACGGATTGTTTATCGTATTTAAACAATACAAAAGCTCTTCGATTACGACGTAAAACATTATTTTATATACGCAATTTGTTATGAATGTTTATTATATCATGTTGATTCTAATTCCGAAAATTTTACTTTATTAATAGAAATACTTACTTAGAAAAAATATATCACAAACGTCGTAGACACACAGTGGTTTCTTTCAGACGTGACGATTGCAGGTTCGATTCAGCTTAATAATTACTTACATAATAGGCCCCACCATAATACGCTGCTGCATCAATCAGCGTTCACTGGCCGCACACAAAAGCGCGACTCTAAGAGTTACACAGAGAAGAAATCCACCCATTTCGGATTCGACACGCAATTTGTCAATCATTTGACCGTCACCGGTCCGGTCCACACCGTCCATACGTCGACACCAGTTCTTCAGTCTATTAAATGTCAATTTTAGTTAAAAAAAATGCCTCTCGCGTTCGCCGCTCGCTTTGATTCTTATAAAATTAATAACGATGACAAATCCATTAATTGGAATTGCTTTTGACTGGTCCCTTGATTTTTGTGAGGCCAGTCGTGGCGCAGGGGCACAAAGTGTATAATTGACTGGTTGTGAGTTCGATCCCCACTCGAGGAGATGAGATATTTAGTTAAATCTACATTTCCGTTTCTTCGATCTGGTGGCAAAGCAATAATCTAAATTATTTATTTTATTTTTCTGAGTTTACATAACTATTTTTATTTTTCTATTAAAATATTTATTTCCTTTAGGTAAGCAATAAAGATTTATCTATCTGTCTCAATTAATTATGAATAGGTATATATTTTAAAAAAATATATTTATACTATATTTACACCTTCTCTCGCCTGCGGCTAAAATCGATTTAATTCTTTAACACAACACGACTCGACTCGAATCGATGCAATTAAAATATTCGTATACGTCAATCGAAAGAGATCACAAATTGTGCGTGGATAAAGGGTTTATTGGTTGAACCATTAATATTTATTTCATTGCTGTTCCTAACATGTTGAAAGGTTGGAATGGAGATTGACCTCGTTGTATGCCAATTCGATTATATTTTTATATGTAAGAGAGAAACTGATTCGCGTTACATCCTTCATATGTATGTAACCTAGTGAAATATATAGAAAAAATTCACATGTATGTTAAATTATTTTTTTTTAATTAACTTAAATTGTTCTTAAACAACGCGCGGCGATGAAATTGGCCACAATCGACAGAATGTTTAAAAAATCAGGCAAAAATGGAGAAATCGGTATATTTTAACACTTCTTCCTATGCCTACTCTGCTATTCAAAAAAAAAAAGTGAAACTAAAAGACGTTACTACAAATATACAATAAAAGTACTTTTTTCAAAGTCAAAGAAATATTAACTATCCTAATATAATTCACAATTCTTTAATAAAGTATTAAATTTCGAAACTAAAACCAACTTTTTAATTAGAAATTTTTCTATTTGGAAAATTTATGTAAATTCTCGGTCGACCCCAAGGCTAGTAGCTAAATTTTTTTTTCAGCTTCACGCTGTGGGATACAGCACACAGCACACAGCAACCCTGCTGAGGCAGAGGGAACCTCGGTGTTAAGACACTCCGTTCCACACTTTCTGCCGAATACTGGAGGCATTACGTGTCGAGTGGCAGAACTCAACGCTTTGCTTCGACCATCAGAAAGAAGAAAAATGGAAATATAAACGTAAAGAAATATTATTATATAATTATTCACTTCTTCGAGTGACAATCGAACCCACAACCGACGCGCTTACGGGCGGCACCCTCGACCACTGCGCCACGACGGCCTCTAGTAGCTAAATATTTAAAAATAACTCAAATAAACAAATTCCATTTATTATAAAATCCATTCCAAAACTAAATAACATAGGAAATACCGTGTCAATGTACAGATGTACTATAATTGTAGCTATCTCTTCATCTTTTAGACAATGCGTGCTCACTTATTTCCACGGGCCCATTGTTGTGTCCACCTACCGGAAAATTACAAAGAAAACCTTTATATATATATATGTATATATATAAGACTATATACTACTATATACATACTTTATATATTCAGCTTCCATTGTCTTTCGTAATAACAGAATTGCACTGCCTATTGGCCGTCGTAAACGACGAAACCGGCAAGCGTGACATCCGTATGTAATATAATACACCAGAGTAGCTGAGTAACAGTTAAATAGGCAGTAGAACAAAAAAATATATATTGAATACATCAGGTATATCAACACTCTGTGCGTTACGTGTTCAGGCTGACAGTTTGAGCAAGGTCTTCTTTGCTGTTTGAATGGTTTTTGCTGCAGTATTTTCGACTTTATTGTGTAATGATATAAGACAATTAGTTGTGTAAATGTGTGTGTTGATGTAAGTGTCAGTGGTCACGGTTTGTTGGTCGCGCCTCAACGCTCCGTGTTGCAAAATCTGTTGCATTCGTGAGGCAATTGGGTAAAGCTCTCTAAAACTGGATGTGGTTGCGAAAATGCGCCTCTTTAATCTAAGATTGGGATAAACAGTTGCATCTGCAATCTACTTATCTTTTTATGTTTACTTAAATTAATTTAATTATTTTGAGCATTTTGTGTAGAGTTAAATTTTGACGTCTTAAATATCGGGCCGAAAATAGAGAACGGAGTGTCTTAAATCTAGATTGTGTCTACCAAACACGCTAAGCGATAAAATATTTTTGTTTTAATTTAAGTCTCACAATGCGCTTCAAAGAAGAAAAATCTCAGTTTCCTTAGGAATAAACAGAAGTTTAATATTAATACTCAAATCCAATTCCAACAATTTGACACACATTACATACCTACACGTCAAATACACAACTTTTTCTTTCGAAGTCAGTAAAAAATGATAACAAATCTCCAATCACACACGGAAATACATATAAGTTGATACTTTATTAAGATGTAACGGCGTCATATCGTGACGGAAAGAGTGTTTTTATAACGTTATTAAGTCATTACTCTACAGTCTCTAGGGGCCATTTTTGTCAATAATATATTCTACGCTCATTGCTTCTGGTGCGTTTCAGAAATGATAATCATGATTAAAAAACACGAAAGTTACGAAATATAATGTCGTAAACGTGTAAGGTTTACTTATTAGTGGCGTACATGGTTCTTATTAATTGGTGCTGGGTGTTCTTTTGTGTTGTTATCAAGGCAGGGAAATGAGTAAAACTCCTTCCCGTCAGTGAGAATCAAACCCACAGCTGACGCCTTTACAGTGAGACACGGTTACAAATAATTAAGTTAATTATTTTCCTGGTTTGGAAAAACTGGTGTTGCTTCTTTTAACCCAGTTGACACTTTCGTGGTTTCCATAGGGGACCCTCACAGGGAACTTAGTATATTTTATCTTACCTTATCCGAATTCGTATATAATCTAAGATGACGCTAGTTTTGTTGCATTAGTTTTTTTATTTTCAATTGAATATTTCCGTTTACGTAGGTATGCAAATAGTAATATAATAACTATATTGAATTTTTCAATTAAATTAATTTAATCAAAAGAGTATTTATATTATTAAATTTTCAATTTTCTGGCGTCATCCGGAAGGTTCGACTCCTTTTAACCACACATGAGCCTAGACCTCCAATTTACTTTTATAAAATATTTGGGTATTGCGGTTTTAATGGATTTTAAAGGACTTTTTAATCAGATTATAGTTCAGGTGTCAGTATGGTTATATTTTAATATTCAAAATTAGATTTTAGAAAAAAAATGTTTCTTCACATGCAAAAAATACGCGATAAATCCTGTTCAAGTACTTAATTTAAAATTTTGATTTTATTTATACCATAAATTTATAAAAATAAGTTTCCGAAGAAATATATAATTTTACTATGACGTTATAACATATTGTAATATACCATCATACTGTAACAACTTACGACAATAACTATTTCACAACACAACAAAAGGACCTTTGTAATCCGTTTAAAATTCACCCGGAATTCCAGAACCGCTTTGAAAATTTAAAATGACTTAATGCCAAAATGAAAACAGTTGCGGCCCCTCTACGAAAATGTCGCAGCTAATTTTGAAACCAATCCATTTTGAAACCACCATACAAAGTGTAAATCCGCAAAGTATTCAAGTAATCTTGTTCAAAGAATGGAATTTGTCGAAAAAAGTGGACAAATCTCCCGAGGGCGAGTGTGGGCCGTTATTATGCAAATCTATCGTCGTCGCCGAGGGGACCGACTTGAGATATGGGAATTTTTCATGGGTTCCTGACTAACAGAGGTTATTATCAGCTTCACGCTGTATCCCGCGCACAGCAGGATAGGCAGAGGGATCCTAGTGTTAAGACACTCTATTCCCCAGAGATTATTATGATTATTATATTTTTCTATAAATAAATCAATTATTAGACATACTTATTAAAATATATTTTATCGTATGTTAAAGTGATACTATTACAGTATTTAATTTTGCGTGCTTTACTTATATATGGAATTAATTAAATAAAATTAATTTAATGTAAAATTAACATATTCTTTCAAATCATATTAAATAATTTGTTTAATAATAAAGTCAAATGTATGTAGTGTACATATTCATTAATAATAAAATATTTATTTATTAGTAGTGTATTTATTTAAAAAAAAAACTAAGTGTTATTTTCTCTAGCCAGAAATAGAACGTTAATTGTAGAGTATACTGTAAAAAACAAGTGTAATAGGAACCGGCGTGGAACGAAGTGTCTTGACTCTACCATCTCTCTCACTCTATCCTTATTTATTATCCTATTTAGGAAATAAAATGTGAATCTAAAAAAAATGCCCTCAAAAGTATCAAAACTAAATTCTCCATCCTGGCAGTAGCAAATCGAGCCAATAACGAATTCAAAAGATAATTTGCTTCTCTATCTCCTTTAGACATTTTTTTTTTGTTTGAAATTTTTATATAATTTCATAATAACATACAAACGTTTGTTGCATTTATAATATGTGTCAGATACATTCGCCGGGCTCTGACCCTATAATTTATATTCGAGGGCGGTGACGGAATGTCAAATATCTCGCTCCACTGCGCCTAGTGGTAGAAATGAAAGAAAACTAAATTACACCGACCGAAAGGACGGACGCCCGAGGAGATTTGGTGTATCTTTATGTTTATTGTAGTGCCAAATTTTATATTTTTATTTACGTTCAATGATTCATTTTCTTATTTCGTCCTTAGATACTACTCAGGTATATTAAAGTAGTGGATTCAAATTTAAAGCACTGATAAGTGCTAACTTGTTTTAAGTAACTGTATCTATTTTTTACATATATATACTACATGTATATTATATATTTTGTGTCGGAAAAGGTGATATTAAGAAAAAAATGTATATAATTGAGACCATAGATGCGATCCCCGCTAGAGAGAATGAATTTTTATTTATACATATAAATAAATATTTTCATTTCTTCACTCTGGCCAAAAGGCCAAAAAGAGAGCATCTTTTGGATTGAATTTCGCCACTCAATACGAAGCCTCGAAAAATTGGGCAGAAAGTTGGGAACGGAGTGTCTTAATACTAGGTTCCCTCTGCCTAGCCTGCTGTACGCGGGATACAGCGTGAAGCTGATTTTTAAATATAAAAATCGTAAATACTATGATCACTTAAGTTAAGTATATTCTTATCGTATGAATATTTATCAAGGCACCTAGTAATTAATGACTTTTACTAGACGTCACTACAATAAACATTTTTTTTTGTATTTCCTCTAATGTTTATATAAAAACACAAACACGATTCATTTATAAATGTATATGATTTTACATATGAATTACAATTAGTTATTAAGTTTAAATAGTATTAAGTATACCTACCTATATTATTAATTGTTTCTTTTTTTTATTTCAATTATTTTTTCATTACATAAAGATCTACTTATTTATTATACTTAGTTAATATTTGTCAACTCAGTATGGAAAGATTCTGGAGGCTGGCATAGTATTTCCTGCAGTTGACGCCAAATGGCTGATCCAGCAGCATTGCAGCGTTGCGATAAAAAATTATAAGTATAGTTATATATAGTTATTTTATTTCTTAAGTTCATGTGTTAGAGAAGATGTGTGGTGGTGATTGGCATTTGATAAATTTCAATAAAAATGTAAATAACAAAAATTAGACTACAGATAATATTAGGCTCATTTTAGAAAAACCAGCGTTTTCCTCTTCACTTACATTACTAAGTAACAGTACCTACCATAAAATCCTGGCACAAATCTAGACCTGCCAGCCACAGTACGACAAACGAGATCATAATAAAGATAACATTTATAACCCTACTTTCTAATTCAGTAAGAATGCACGCAACAGACCAAGGAGGGTACTTGTGTCTAATAAAAATGGCCACATAATTTTTATTTCAAATCTTGGACGACCGCTAGTCTCTACGCGCTGTGACCGTTCCGGCGCGCGCGCATCTGAATTATTCATTTCATACGTAATTAAATGTCTTATGGTGTAAAAAGCGCTGACACCTTCCTGGTCTTTCCTTTATATCGTAATGGCAATAAACTGTTGAGTGGTTAGGTTGTGACATTAAATAATATAATAAAGTTTAATATGTGTTGTTTGTTTGTTTTTATTTTTCAGTTTCACGCTGAATCCCGCTTGTAGCGGGTTAGACAGAGGGAGTGTATTGTTAAGACGAACTATTCCCCACTTTTCCCACAGAAGACAGGTAGGCAGAGGGAACCTAGTGTTAAGACACACCGTTTCCCACTTTCCGCCGAATTCTGGAGACGTTGCATGTTGAGTGGCTGAACTCAACGCCGCCCGTCTGCCCCGATACCAGAGCGAAGAAATGGAATTATACATTTTATGTAAATATTTAATTTTCTCGAACCAGTCGGCTTACAGTCACACTTTGTGTTCCTGTGCCACTACTGGCCTTCGACAATTTACATTAATACATCATATTCAAAAAATATATATTATCAGTAAAATAGCCTATTTAATTTAAGTGTTTAAAATATAAAGTTTTTAGGTTCTCACAGGCAGCTCGGTGCTTAAATAACAAAAAGTCATAGAAAGACCCACCGTATGCGCTATAATTACTTTGCCGAGGTAAATGCATTGCGCGTGAGTTATCTAAATGTCAAGTACATACGATATTTCCTATCTAATTACATTTTTTTTTATTTAGCTTCGCTTCAGCATAGAAAATGGTTTTTATGTTTGCGACTTCAATATAAAACGAAGGTTATAATTTTATAAATTAGAACTTATTAAATTATAAGCCAATGTCAAGACACTACATTCTCTGCTTTACATGAGAATTCCAGACATTGAACTTTGATCTGATATCTGATCAAATCCCTGCCATATCTGGGCTTATCTTGACAATGTCAGTATGATAATAAGGCTGGAGGATTCGATGGCACAGCTACAAAATGTCCAGATATTAATAATATTCATCATAAAGTAGGATGTAGGTATATTTAAATATTTAATTATTTTTGCGTTTCTATAAAATTTAATATTCATTGAGAAAAAGAACAGGAAAAAAAAGTTTAAAAAATAGTAAAACGTAGAAGTTTCCCACGGGAAATATTTAAAGAAGTGTTTAAAGTGCGATCTTCCCTGTGACAGGTTGAGCGTGTGTTCGACATTATGCCAATCGTCACTCGAAGCACTGAAGCGGGAAACAAAAAGTTTAAATTGCCAATTTATTTTTTTAAACATATAAACAGAGGTGTTTTATTTAATATGGTCATAGGTTCATGTTCAGTGCATATACTTTTCTAAAGCAAGGAAAAAATTATAATCTTTAACTTTTCATAAAAAATCTCTTTTCAGATGCCCAACACTATGTAATTCTTGATATAATTAAAAAGAGAAATCTAGAGTGATTTACGACAAATTCTGCTTTTTCAGTATATGTATCCCCAGTATGGACTTCTTTGGAAACACTAACCCTCAGGTGATCTCAAAATGATACAATTATAGTATTAATGGCTGCGTTTAAAAAGTTAGAAGTCTTATAATTATAATAACTGATCTGCGAATTACTTTGGAACCTGTAATCTTTTGCAATTTTCGTTTAATCGTTACAGAGTTAGGACCAATTTAATAAGAACCCTCTCTCTCTCACTCTCATCTCTTTATTTTCATCCTATTCTCTAAATACAATTAGAAGGGTACAAGGGAGAGTTTGGGGTCGTTTTGCTCTGGTTATTGTTAGATACCTCAAGACATTTGGACTTATGTGATAATACTAGGGCGAGTGGGAGAAAATTGATAATTCGCGGTTAGGGAAACGGCCGTTTTAATAATAACTGTGCTCGCATAGTTTATAAATCATTGTAGGAACACAAATTTTGTAGAGCCGATAGTGCAGGTTTGATATGTTTATTGCTTCAAGTAGAATTACTCCTAAATTAATTATTGTCTTCTTGTATTTGAATATTAATTGTTAATTGAATTTTGTTCTCTAATAATATTTATTTTTAATCAAATATATTGTAATAAATCAATAAAATAAAAAAATAAATACACAAAATTAACTAAATAGCATTTGATAAAAAATAAATAACATAAAAGAGCGATTCCAAGTTTTTTTAGTCTCGAATGTCCATTTATCACGCGCCGTCAAAATCTAATTGTCCTGGCTCGCTAACCACGGGACTGTGTCCGTCATTATGCCCTTATATTTTTCACAAGGAATTAAATGGAATTAGAGATTTTTTTTTATGAATCCACATTTAGAGGCCAATTTGATAAATTCCAAATTTTTTCCTGTTTTAGGTTATGTTATGGGTAAACAGAGAGAACCCAATGTTAACCCATTTCCTGAACCCAAGTTCTGAAGTAAGTGGCAAAACTCAACGCCATGCTTTGTTTTTTTGTCACTGAAAAATTAAATTATTAAATATTTAAATTAATCGAATGGGAGTCGAACCCAATAGCAGACGCGTTTACAGTCACGCGCTAGTGCCCTGCGTCACTACTAGCTACAAATTCTTTTAAGTCTTTAAATTTTTTTCGACAATATTAATACTTATAAGCTGATTCATTATTCGTTGCTGTCATCACATAATAATTGTTCATAATGAATACATATTTATATATTTTTAGTAATATTTTGGTGAATTTCTACGTATTATCCATTTTACGGGGGGAAATATATTTGATTGATATAATTTTTAATTAATGGTTAATATTATATATTCTTGTACACTGCAGATAATAAATGACGTCTATGATACATAAAGTAGTTTACAACACGTGCAGTGGCAGTACCAAGTTACACCATTAAAATCTACAACGATTCACAATTTTTCCATAATCTTTCAAAGGTTCTTCTAATTTCATAGATAAATTGAGATCCATTTTGGAAAATAACATGGTTTTAATGTTTTTCTACGCAACAATAGGCGTTCCTAATGTGCACTCAATTTGGGGGTTGAACCCGCAACCACAGGAGTAAGATAATAATAATTACTCGGCTACCACAATTTTTATACTTAAAGATACAAATAATAAAGTGATCTAGTAAAATATTTGATTTACCCCTTCTTTTATTAAAAAAATACTACTTTGGGAATTTAAAAAAAAACATTATCTATTAAAATTGCTTTATCATTCTAAATAATTAGATATATCTAGGCTTTATAATATTTTCGTTACTGAAAAATGACGCAAAGGGTGCCGTCACACGTTATCCGCGTAACGAAAGAGACAAATCTTACATATCACAAGCTTTTCATTACGTTTTTGACGATCAGAATCTCATTATTTTGTTGTTGGGATTGTTGAGCTATCAATCACGCGGTGTGGGATGGCCCTAATTATAGGGATTAAGGGTACCTCGGGTCCAGGTAATGGCCTCCGCCAGCCTCTTTAATAGATCGGTATGGGACTATTCTGTTAAAATTGAGGACTTTTTAATCGATTGCGTTCCGTAATTAGTTGTTGTTATTTATGTACAATAGCTGCCTTAGGTCTCAGGTACCCTATTTTGATAATTTTTAGAATAAAATTTAATTTACAATGTCTATAAAACAACATCGTAAATAAGCATATAATGTTAGAAATCGGAAATAGTTAGCGTTTAAAAAATAACAAGACAAAATCATAAAATCTATATGTTTCCAAATTATTCGAGAAGAGTTTCTTGGTAATTGTAATAAGTGATATGTATCACCTAATAACAATACTTCATACGAGTCTCCTTCCAATGAGGGCCGTTGCCCACAAGCATCTGCCGCCGATTCTTTTACACGAGTTCGCTAACAATAAAACTTAATTGGATAAAGAATATGCTTAAGCTTTCAAAGCAATTTTAGAATCAAAAAGCATAAAAATCAGAAGGAGAGCTGTTATTTGGCGGCACTGTATTTAGGTCTTGACGGCAGTTGGATAATTAAAAGTAATTTTACGAATCTCTTAAGCCCTTAGCGCTGTCTATCATCAACGGAATTTCAACCTTCAAATTAAATTCAATTTATTTAAGCGTACAATTACTGTAAGCTTCACGCTGTATCCCGCACCCAGCAGGGTAGGCAGAAAGAACCTCGGTGTTAAGAGGACGCCGCGCTATTTTTATGAGTCTGAATTTCAAATTTTATAAAAATCGAAGCCGATTTAAAAAAATATCCATACAAACTTTCACCCCCAACTCCATCTGTTTAATTTTTTTTAAATCCCTTCATTAGTGGGTATGCAGATAACGAAAATAAACTCTTCTCTTCTCTCTGTTAAAATTTCACGTTTCACAGCGTTTACGGCTGTGCGTGCCTTTTACGCCAGTCAGTGAGAGCATCTCCTTTTTTTCTTTATTTTGTGGATAACATGATATATAAGAAATTATTTTTAAATATAATAATAAAAGGTAAATAAAAAAATTAAATTAATCTATTTCTTTAATACTTTATAGTCGATCAAACTTTAATCACAAAAATCTGATCTAATCTAAAATTGGATTTGAACCCTGCGCACAAAAAACCTATACTAATTGCTTCGGGCTGTCAATACCTATTATTAAACATCTAAAAATAATGATGACAAAATGAAAGCACCACGTTACTAAAAACCTTTCAAAGCCCCAACCGAAATAGAAGGCAAATTGACAGATGACAAATATGACCGTTAACACCGCGGTCACGACACCTCAACGACCATTCTACCCTGGCCTACCCTAGCCTATAACAATCTCACAATCATATCAAGAAAGATAAACTGAAAATCGAATTGGGAGGTCTCCTCTCGCTGGTCAATGATAGTAAATATTTTTACTGAGCTAAATGTGATAAAATACATCAAGACATTGTCGTTATAACAAGATAAATGGCCGCCAATGTCGGTAACACATTCTTTTGAACAACAAGATTAGAACTGACGGTCGTTTTGTATACAAGCTGACTGAAATGTCTTCAATTAAGTTCTGTTCTTATTGGAGCATTTAGTCTATCAATCTTATTCTAAATAGTACTGTAAATAACGATTTGAAGAAAACCTCACATAAATTAATATTTATTTAGAAAACGTTTGAATCTAATGTACCGTCCAAGACTGAGTATGGTTTCCCGGTAGCGGGTTCAAATTCCCCTTTTAAAATATAAAAAAAATAACTCATATTATTTAAGTTAGTAATATAAAGAAGATGATGATGTAATCATCATCATCATCATCATCATCACATTCACATTTTTATAAAACTAAAAATGCTAAAAATCCATTTTCGACAAGTCTTCCAAATATATAAATGAAATATGAATAAAAATATACATACGCGTAATTGAATTAGAATCTACAAAAATATTTAAAAAAAACTCATATTATTTTAGTTAGTAGTATAATGAAGATGACGATGTAATCATCATCATCATCATCACATTCACATTTATATAAAACTAAAAATGCTAAAAATCCATTTTCGACAAGTCTTCCAAATATATAAATAAAATATGAATAAAAATATAAATACGCGTAATTGAATTAGAATCTACAAGCATCACATCTTATCGGTAGAAAAAAAAGAAATGTGAGCCCCGAAGTTTTTCTCCTGTCATTCTCACGTTTAATCTGCAGCAATCAGACAAAGGAGTTGGGGAGTGTAACACCAACAATTGAGACAAAGGGCAAAAAGGTTGACCCCTTTGGAGTGCATGGGTGTGGCGGAGCTTAAATTTTCGCATTGACAGCCGAAACGGCCTCAAGGGACCGAGACGTGCTTTTAGTGCCTTTATTCGTTATGCTTAATGCGGCAAGTAGTTTACGAGCTTTACTGTTGTTCGACCTTAGAGGGTGCTGGGCGGCCGTGTTGAGTAATAGGTACCTGTGATAAAAATTCTGTATAATGTAAGAATAAATTCTATTTATGACTATTACCATTATCATTATGTATTAAAATAGCAAGATCGTTGGACGTGTCTGGTTGGATTATATCTGGTGTCATGGCAAAGCACGTTTCAACTCGCAATACCTTCAGATGTCAGCGAATTTTCTTGATACGGAGTGTCTTAACACTAGGTTTCCTCTGCTCACCCTGCTGTGTGCGCAGTATAGCGTGAAACTACAAATAAAAAAATAACTTGTAAATGTAATATATATATATATATATATCAAAATTGATGATAGACCATATAAAATAAGAAACAAGTACAGTGATTCATATATAGTTATTTCAAAAAGGCGCATTTATCACGGTAGCGTCACTATTATTTTGGAATTAGACAATACAATAGTATAAAGCAATCACGGTCCACTGGCCATTTAGATTAATATGGTCAATTGTACAGAACTTATAAATCTAGTAATAACAGCTGTCAAAGCCGCGTCCACCAAGATGTAGGATTGGCTATCAATCAAAAGCTGTACGAAAATTAGGGGCATTGTTCGGTTCTCCACTCCCTTACGAGCACGAATGAGGTCCCTTTGCTGGTGATCACCAGCGTTGTTTCGACTTCAAGTTTTTGGGTCACAAGTCATTTGAATGTAATATGTTTTTGGTCTTTTCATAAAGATATTATGTTGTTTTTTAATACATGCCTGTATAGCCTGTGTAGCCTGTGTATTTATATTTCTTTGATATATATTTTTGTTGAATGTATTATAATACATGATGGTGGTCTAGTAATTTATAATATGTTTTTTTATTTATCTTTTCGGTTTCCTAAATGTAGCTATTTTTTTATAGCACCGCCCTGTTGACGACATTTGGCGTAGAACGTTGTAAATATACAATTTAGAACTTTTTGTTGACCCTTTAAAAATACTCTAAAAATAAATATTTCTCTTATTTTTTTTAAACTCCTCATAAATACACTTTAGTTTCCCTATTTCGCTGAGTGGTGGAGGTCAACGCTGACAGAGCAAAGAAATGAAAAATGAAATATTTCCTTCACCCAATACAATCGCACCTTGGCATGGCAAGACTTGACCACTTCTCTCCTCTTTCTCTTATAATCTTATATACTTTGTAAATAAAAAAAATCTTAACATAAAAAATATAATATACCCAAGATAAAATATCGATAAACCATGATATCCTCTAACAATTTTACCAATCAACGTCTCCACGGAACAGCGCCACACCACCACCGCCACCACCACCACCCACGAACACAATATTCCTAATGAACACGTCAATATAGCTTAGTGCACGACACTAGCTAATACTCGCTAATATATTACTATTATGAGGTCGAAGTACGTATTTATGGTGTAGTTGATGTAAAATAATATAATATATTCACCTTACTTTATCTTACATTTATGTTAAAAAATAATTGTAGAGTGTATGATTTTTTAATCGTCAAACACAAATAGTTATTAATAGAATGATCTTCATAAAAAAACCCTAAAATACTGTATGTTAATTATATTGAGGCCCTCATGGCGCAGTGGCAGAACGTCATTTTCTGACTATAAATACGATGGTTTTGAATTCAATTCCCAGTCGATGGAATAGATTGTTTTCATAGATAAACAAGACGTTTAGGTCCCGTTAGCCAAATCGGGGGGTACCAAATTCAAAACAGTTCGTGACAGGTGGGTTGTTACTCTAAAATATTTCAAAAATTATTCAACAACAATACACTTAGTCATATTTACGAACAAACAGACAACTCGCAAATACTCTTAAGTATTTATAAATGGTAATAGATCTTTAGTCCACCCGTTCTGTGTGGACTGTAGACAAATG
This sequence comes from Heliconius aoede, assembly GCA_037355905.1. NCBI lineage: Eukaryota > Metazoa > Arthropoda > Insecta > Lepidoptera > Nymphalidae > Heliconius > Heliconius aoede. Next base: position 286,380 of record JBAIZZ010000053.1, on the reverse strand, counting down.
AATGTACATTTGTATCTCATAAACGAAATAGCTTAGAATTCATCATTTTACAACAATATAGGTCGAAGTTTTACTTTCACTTAGTTTACTTCGCTTATCGTATCGCTGTTGCTTAATTAGCATATTCAACATTGTTTATATTATAAGACTGATTTGAATTGAAATTTTTGAGAATATCTTTGTTTATAATCTTTTTTTACTAGGAAATACGGGCGGCTTCGCCCGCTTAAACTATACGAATATTTATTAAGTATATTTAAGAAATTAATTTTAACGACATTTCCGTTTCCCATTTTCCACAGAAAATATAGAGGTGTCGTATGTTGAGTGGTGGAACTCACGAGTCGCGTGGCGAGGAAATAAAAATATGAAATAATTAATTTCCACAAACTTTTGTGTTTACTGCATCACGACTGGCCTCAAGATAATGTATCTCAATTTTAAAATATGATATATTAAGAATACGGTTTTATCAAAAAAATTGCAGATTGCTTTTTAAATGATCATTCACTACCATAGATTGTGTTTGAACCCACTACTCCTCCATTATAAAGCTAACGTACGACTACCAACTGCACCACAACGTTGTAAAACACAATCTTCTCTATATGAAATTGTTTCATGACTTTGAGAAATATAATTAACTCTAAAACACACATCCCTCTATCAGCTGTGATTTACGAGGTCGATTCGGCCCCCAAGTTCCCGCTAGTGGACAGCCACACTATCTGATCGAATACGCTATAAATAATACTTGGACTGTATTTATCATGGCACCGCCAAATATAAGTAATAGACCAATTTACGATTAAGAAAAATTATTTATTATTTTCGGTTTAGTAGAATACGTTGAGCGTTCTTTTTTCTCGTAGTTATAAATATTCCTGACGATGATGAGTCAGCAGAGAGGTTTTAATGAAGAATCAGTCATCTTCTATATTAAACACTAGCTTTTCTTGTGGCTTCTCTTGCATAGTCGAATAGAAATAACTAAGAGTTCTATATGATTCACGAAAAATTGTAATTTTTCATGTCTATGACAACTCTGACCGTAAAAATAAGTAATATCTATGTGACCACGAATGCGAATCAAACCCACTACAACTAAATTATAAAAACTTACAAAATTTAGATAAAATAATTGGTACCAAGAAAAGATAAGATTAAAAAAAAATCACCACACATAGAATCCGAAAATTTGAAGTCTTCAATTTATTACGCTACTAAGATCACTATCTGAGGTAACAATCGTAGCAGGTTAATTACCGCGCAAGGGTTCCCGCACCCGCCACGCTCCGCTGCCCAGGATGAGACATTTCACTGAGTTTAACATATTGTCTTTTAGTTGGTGGCACTGTGTCAATTAAAAATTAAAACTTATTGTGAAGTATTTTAAATCATGAGTTTTAATTTTTTTGTAGAGGTCGACGAGTCGTCGGTCAGAGTTGAGGGTTCGATTTATACTCAAGGAATAAATAGTTTTCATTTTCTAGATGTGCATCGCGGTATTTAACACACAATGTCGCAAAAATGGAGTGTCTTAACACTAGGCGCTTTCTGAGTACTCTGTTCTATACCTACATTAAAGATGAACTTAAAGTTAAAAAAAAACATATTTTCCCATATACAATACAAAGTTAAACCACGTTTCAAACGACAATGCCACCGAGCGTTTAGTTTTTAATTAAATAAAATCAGGTGAGCTGAACTAATTTATTCAGTCGTCGGCGACACACTAATCACAGACACATACTCACTCTATATATATATATAGTGTGTATCTCTGTATGTATGGTAGGTACACATAATTGTGTGACCGTTTTAATGCTAATATAACGTCTTCCTGTCGTGCTTGGTATCTGTAAAGTTATATTTAATTGTTTTATTTATTCCTTATTAATTTGTTACTCGAGTTGTTTACTTGACCGCGGCGAGGCAAGTGCTTAATTGGAAATAGTTGTGGGTTCAAATCCTATGTTAAAATGTTTACGTTTACTTGGATGACTTAGACAAATGATGGTAATGATGAGTGTTGCAGATACGATGGTGTCGGGTTTTGTAGCCATTGGGATTGGTTGGAATTAGTTTAATTTTACCCGATGTAGATGTAGTAGGTCAGAAAGTGGTGTTGGGTTACGCCACTCAATGACTACTATTGCGTTTTGAATTAAGATGGAAAGTCGAGAACGGAATGTCTAAACAAAAAATTATCTCTGCCTACCTACATAAGGGGTAATTGGATTTCGCCAATTCTTACCTTTAATATTAATATTTTTAAGATTGGTGCTAAAAAGAAAGAAATATCTCTTTCCTCCCTTTCTCCTTTTAATTTTCTCTTTTCCTTTTTTATGTTTTGTATGCGTCGTGAAATAAAAGAAATATTTTAAGCACTATTTAATTCCACACACAATATTATAAAGTTTATTGTCTCTTATGTGCACAACATTATTAAGTATATAATGAAAAAATATATATATAAATATCCTATTACATAATCAAATCCTAGGAACTCAGTCTATCAGTCTATCTGTCTGTCACGTATGTCAGATCTCTCATACCTCAGTAATGTTTCACGTGTCATTATCATCAACAAATGTCATGTCATACTGGCCTGGCTTTACAGCAATGCGTCACTTAATCATGACGGGCCCGGGTTCGGTGCCGGTCAGAGGTCGACTCCCGTGTGAACATTGACTTGGCTGTGCTCTGTGTGACGTATTACTTTGAATAGTTCAGATATTTAAATATTATGTTGATGTTTAATATAGTATTTTCCTTCGCATTTGCTTGTAATATGGCTTTTTGTGCTTTATGAAAGCTAAAATGTGTGTAGAAATAATGTAAGACTGTTTGTCATATTTATTTATAACTTGAGTTCGGCGTGGCACAGTAACACAAGTATGTGCCTGTAATCGATATGGCGATGGGTTCGATTCCCACCCGGGAAAAATAATTATCACCTATTTATTAATATTTTAATTTCTTTACTCTAGTCACAAGACAAAGCGCGGCGTTGAGTAGAAAGAAATTTAACTTTTGATTTTTATATGCTACTCTTATACAGGTGCGATAATAACATTAACGTAATTTTTTTTATAACCTCAAATATTGTTACGATTTTTTTATTTCAGTATTAATAAAACGCGATCAAATATAATTTATATAAAATAAATGAATTTAATTAGAATGGTTACATATTATTATTTTTAACAGAGTGTCAGTAGAATGATTTAAAACTAAACTGGAGACTATATTATTTTAACAAACACGAGACAACTGATAGTTAAATAATAACTAACTAACTAAAAGAAATATTAACTAACTAGTTATCTCGGTACATATAAAGTAACGTGTGCTTCAATTTTACAACTTGAACATAATATCACCAGCTTGTATGCATAGGGACAATAATAATATATTTAATAGCGTCCATAATAAGTTGGCAAGTTCATTACTGGCCTAGTATTGGCGGCGTGTGCAAAGGACCAACAATGTATGGGAACCTCCTAGCGCGATAGCCTTTGGAGGCTAAAGGTAAGTTCATGTTATAATACATAGGTAACATAGATTTATAAATTTTTTTATATATTTTCAAGCCTGTATATTTTGCGTGTTCTACGTGTAGATTTGCCCGCTTGCACTTATTTTTATATTATCACGAAATTACTCGATGTATTTATATATATGTATGTATAATCTATTAACTAGTTTTTGCTTGATTGTATATTACGTGGTGACTGTGAAGCACGACGACGACGACGCGACGTTTGTGGATTAAATTCCCACTCGTAATAATAGATTATTATTTTGACTTGGCAAAGCACGGTGTTGAGTTCCGCTAATCAAAATACAACGCCCCATCCGGTGGAAAGTTGGGAACGGAGTGTCCAAGCACTAGGTCGTTTATACCTGCCCTGCTACGAAGATACAATGTGAAGCTAAAGAAAATATGAATACATCGACTTGTGCACTCAACCCTATCGGTGCATGTTTTTTTACCAACTATATACAAGCTATCGTTAGTGACTGTCGTCGTTTTTACGATATGAGCTTTCTGATCGCGAACGATCTTACTACAAACTATTTATGGCCAATAAGTTTTTCTTCACCAGAACACTTACATTAAACGGCGCGGCGTCGAGCAAGTTGATGAGACGATGGCCGTTTTTACATACGAATATGTTTTATTATTATTAATTTTTTTTTAGTGTCACGCTGTACCCCGCTAACTTTTAGGTAGGCAGAGGGAATCTACTTTCAAGAGACTCCAGTTCCCATTTTCCTCCGAATTCTGAAAGCATTACGTGTTGAGTGGTGGTGGTGGTGCTCAACGTGCTTGCCTCTACACCAGAGATTCATTTCCTCGAGTGAGAATCGTATCCACAATCTAGCGCTACGACTGTTAATAAATAACTCCAATAAATAACGTTTCTTAACATCGAAACGATAAGCTAAAAATTTTTTTTTAACTAATTTATTTTTAAGTACATGTTTAAAAGCGGGTTATAAAAATGATAATTATGTCATAAAAATTAATATAATATACAGTTCTCTTTAAATTTAACTGATTAATATCGTTTTATTGTCTATGAATATTACTTATTAATTTAAATTTTACTACTTTTTTTATTATTTCTTTCTCACGAAAAATGTTTAAATTGGTTTTTTTTTCATAAATTATATTTACTTTGAGTAATGTATGTAGGTAGCTCTTAATTTATATGTGAATAACTGAGACTGCTGGGCGTACAGTATGGTCGACGTAGCCGCCCTGAAATTTCCTCAATAATAGATTATCTATGTATAGACAGTGCTCAGTTACGGTTTTATTATATATATAGATTGAATTTTCTTGCCTTGCATTTTGAGAGCGAAATGTGGTAAATGGAAGTCTCTTAATGGGGACTGTGTTGCCCTTGCCTGTCCTGCTATGTGCGGGATACAGCGTGAAGCAAAAGAAAACTTCACCCGTGAAAGCACACGTCACGCGCAAGCCATAACATTTGTCATTTCTAAAAATAAAAATAAATACAATAAGAAATGATCTACAGAAGTGTGTCGGTTATCTCGAAGTGACCAATTTGTTTATTTTAGGAGACAGAAGCCGTACCTGCACTTCAGACTCTGGATGAAGCTTTTAGTGTTGTTACCATTGATTCGACTTACATTATACTTAAAAATACCTAAACATAGAAAAATATACCTTAACTACCTAAAAATAAAGTTGATAATTTAATATTTGTTGTATTTACGCTGACGAAATATATGGAGTCATTCACAGTTCATTGATATAGCAATTTATATCTTACGCTTTACGAAACTAAGCTCAACATCGTATTACATATGACTATTCTGAAAACCAAAGAAATATAGCAAGGAAAAAAATACTTTATATTAGTACAATAAAGTTTAATTTCGAACACTAGCAATTAGCACTTCTTGGCGCCACGCTTTGTCATGCCGATATAATCTGTATCCGGTGCCATTTGGGATGAAAATATTTTTACTTATCTTAAGTGGTTGTATCTGCTTATTAATTAGGCTTTTGAGGGTACATCGAGCTGTCAAACGTTACACTTTGTCGGCGCTGTTGTGGTCAGATCCACTAATAGACGATGATTCTCCAACACTCCGGCCAACGTCTGGTGTGACGGCAAAGTTTTAACTTGGCTGTCAGATCTGTAAAAGAAAGTTAAAATGTTGGGTCGAGATCGTAAAACCAAATGCAAGTCACTTACAGAATTATCAAAATATTATCATATATTAATATATTACAATGACGTACCTACGTGTCGTCATATTTTTATTTATCGTTTTCCTCGTGTGGACTTGTGATTATGTCTGTTTTTTTTTTTATGTTTCTCTTTAAAATACGACTATTTTTATATTTATTCATTTGGTGTGGTAAAATTGATAGTTGAGAAGGTAAATATTACAATTGATTAAAAAGAATTAAAAAATCAACTTCACGCTGTATCCCGCAAACTAGAAGTTTACTATACAACTAGTTTTTATTTTCACTTTTTATTCCAACTTTGTAACTTTAAAATAATTTCTTTTATTATTTAGGCTGTATCCCATGCACTGCAGTGTAGACAGAGGGAACATAGTGTTATGACACTCCGTTCCCCATTTTCAAGACATTTCATAACCAAACTCAACGTATGTCGTTGAGTATATATAATACTAATAACATATAAGCATAACAATTGAAACCTAAGTACATTTTATATCTAAATATATATAGAGTTCCAACTGTATAATATAATAATTGTATGTATGGCAATTATGCGATATCTCTGGATCAACTGGCGACGCAGGTGACCGTTAAGACAATCAAGTGGTCCGACTTCCTGCATTACATGAAGATAATACATAGAAATTGTATATTAAAGTCAACTCATAAATATGTATACGTCTCGGTCTGTGGTCACACAAAACGTTGCACAATCTCCCGTACGGATGGCCCCGGCGTCGGACAAAGCAATATGTGGACTGGTATGATGGATACTGATGTTTGGATGTAGGATTCGAACCTGTGCCTCTTGTAAGTTAAGATTTTAATTGAGCTAAATGTGCTTATTTTATTATCAACAGTTGCGATGGTGTAAATACTAGTTTTTAAGAACTCAAATTCTTTAAAAGTCTTTAATATTCTTTTTTCTTTTCAGCGTAATGCAGTATCCCGCACACAGCAGGGTAGGCAGAGGGAACCTCGTGTTAAGACACTCCATTCTCCACTTTCCGCCTAATTCCGGAGGAATTATGGCGTGTTGAGAAGCGGAACTCAACGCCGCCCTTTGCCTCGACACCAGAGAAAAAGAAATGGAAATATAAATGTTAAATTAATATTTCATTTCCTCGAGTGGCGATCGAACCTGCAACCAACCGGCTTACAGTCAAACTTTGTGCGCTTGTGCCGAGACTGGTCTCATTGATCTTATTCTTATATGGAATATTTTAAATAATATTTTAAAAAAAGAGATATAATAGAAATATCTATTGTATTTCAAGGTTAGATAGCATTAACTACATTAATACATATATACATATATGGCAGCAATCGTTGACACTTATGCGTGACATTTCATTCTCCTCTTCGTTCTGTATAAGGAAGTAAAATGGTATGGAATTTAAAATTACAATTTCAAAATGTCACATAGAACTTCAAATGATAATTATGATAGTACGTGACAATGTAGTCTTAACTTAGTCACGCCAATAGAAGAATTTTTATATATCTATTTTTAAAGTTTTATGTTTACCGGATTAATCGCCTATATTTTAATAGATATTCTTATACTTTTTTTGTGAATTTTTTAACATTTAGAACAATTTGCGATCATAGGTAGACTGCGTGGTGGGCACTGGTGTGTTGGGTTTGAAACTTCAAAGTTTTAAAGGCAGATTCTATCTAGGCAATACAAATGCATTTTACGACTATACCATTGTCACCACACACGAGTGCTCACCACAAAACAAAGATCTGAACTAAAATATATGCAATTAATTCTAGTCTTATACTTATTGTTTTTTACTTCACGTTGTGTACCGTATATAGTAACACGGGTAGATATACTCTGCGTATAGAAACTCAACTCAATGCTTATAAAATAAAACCCAACACATATTTCCCGCTCGTCGACTCCACGCAGCACCTGTTCCACAGCACCAGGGTACAGTGCCGCCAGCCCGCGTAATAGAAAAAGTGATACGCGGCACACCGCACAAATACATTCTTATCATCACTCTCGTGTCCTATGTTGTGAAGTAAAAACTGTTCTTTTGTATTTTAGTACTTATACCTTTGTCATTAAGGGTGATTTTTGTGAAAACAAATTGATAAAAAAATGTATTAAGAAGTAACCACTTCGAATAAAGAAATGTCAATGTGTGTGGTCACAGAGAGAGCGAACAAGTAATGAAGATTTTTTTTAAGTATATAGTTATATGAACTTGTATTTATAGTTATGTATGAGTCAGTCAGCGTGCGACTAGCGGTGTTAGGTTGTGGATTCGATTTCCACTCGAGGAAATAAAGTATGTGAGTAAATGATTTTTTTTCGTTTGGAGAACTGTTGAGTTCCGCTACTCAAGACGCAACGCCTCGAGCTTTCGGCGGAAAGTGGAGAACGGAAGTGTCTTAAGAGGACGCAGTGTGTTAATTTAAGTTCCCAAGTTCCCTCTGCCTTCCCTACTATGCCCCTGCTATAGGCGATATTACGGTAACTATTGGTGCCAAAACAAAACAATCGACAGTCCGCGACACCGTACGTCAATATAACAACTTTTTTACATTTTAATGGATGATAAAAGTGCTGATAATAATCAAACCCTATTATTCATATCTCTGTGTTAATCCTTATCCTAATGGGATAAGAATAGAATTATATTTTATTAAAAGATAATTTCAATACCTGTAAAATGCTTTTTAAATGATAAAAATTGGACATTCAAGCATATATTATTCTTTATATCAAGAACGTAATGTCGTGTACTAAAAAAATAATTCACAAGATTTATCGAGCGAAGCCGCGAGCTGGTCGCTAGTATTCTATACGAAGATAAAAAAAATCACCTTTAATTAATTGAATAATAATATTTATCATACATTAAATAGTAAATTTATTTCATAATAAGGGTGTTATACAAAATGTGGCCACGCCAGGTTTCATAATAAGGAAGTATGCGCTGTATCCGCGTATATCACACCACGGAAGGAAGCCAGTTACTTAACGGTCACGCCAGGGCAGTTTACTAGCTATACTTAAATGTAGGTTACAGGTTACAAAAAATATGAAAAAAAAATGTATAATTTGCTAGTAATTGTTCTTCATAAGGCGTCTTACAGGACAGTTGAGTTTGTTTGTTTTCTGAAAAATATAATTTTTTATTTATGCTTATACAGTATCCCGCATTTTGCAGGGTCAGCATAAGGTGTTGAGTCCTCCATTCAACTGAGCTGCACCTGCCTGAGAGACCTCCGTTGACCATCGAGAACACAAACGTGAAAAGCATGAGGGCCCTCCGTAAGGCATGTATGAAGAGGTTTGGTGAGGACAGTGGACGAGGTGAAAGAGATATGCAGAGACCGCAGGGTTTCCCATTCCGGTGTCTCTGGCTTCATCAAGGAATAAAACAAGAAGCTAAAAATTTATTACTTAAATTTTGTTTGGTTGTAAAATAAATGTTATTTTTTCCCATAACACGTGACTAAAAAAAAACTAACCTGTTGTTTTGATATTTCGTTTTTATAATGCTGAGATCATTATTTTAATGCTGACATATCTTTTAAAGTAAGCATTTAATGTAATATATTATAATATAAAGGACAATCTTAATCTCAATTAATTGGTCAATATAAGTACCATTAAGTAAGGGATTAAATAACAAAAAAAAATTGTTTTTTGAACAGTTTCTTTTTTGATATAGAAGCTAATATATTCTCTCAATTTATATTTATTTATAAAAATAAAATTATATTTTAAATTATAATTGACGTTAAAAATATAAATATATATTTATTGTATTTGTTTATATGTATTTCTTTATAGTTAATTGCCCGTCCCGTACCGATAGATCCCTTAGCCTCGTAAAAAAAAAAGACTGAAAGTAAAAAAAAATATAATATAAAATTAAAAAAAAATTATATATAATCAAAATTATACAGTAGCCGTGTGGTCCCGGCTTAGAATAGGATCACCCTGGTACTGTCGGTGTCGTAAGAGGCGACTAAAGTACGTGTGGAAGAGTCACGTCGCCAGTAATGGCAACACGCATGGGCAGACTCGACCGGATTTAATACCACCCCCGGCATCTTAAACCGGCGTGAAGTAGTGGCCCTTGCCACTGCGTTTCGCATTAGGTAATGCCGGGCCCCGGTGCCCTTCATCTCCACCTTAAAGGCTGGCAACGCACCTGTGGCTCCTCTGGTGTTGCAAGGGGTCGTGGGCGGCGGTGATCACTGATGGTTCAGGTCACCTGATGGTGCACCATCAGGTGACCTGAACGCTTGTTTGCCTTGTCCTCTACCATAAAAAAAATAAATAAATAAATAAAAATATTCTCAATAGATTTTTTACTAAGATAAAATTAATGACAAATTGCATGTGTAAACTGCATTCTGCAATGTTTATAGCTAGACGAACAATATTCTAACCCACTAAAGTTTTAAAAATAACTTTAAGACCATTGTGGCACAGTAGACTAGCATTGACTATAAGCGCGATGGTTGTGGGTTCGATGCCATTTAGTGTAGAGAACTCTAAAGTTTGACGGAAAGTGAAAATGGACACTACAATAACGAACAACAGATTATCTTAATTTTATATTCTCTCTGTCAAAGCTAAATGAAATCGAAATTACGAATTAATTCAGAAACGTAAAATAAAAAATATATTTACAAGTCATTATCGTCTTAATTATTTATATTTTATTTATATTATATATAAAAAAAAATCATATTAATATAGTAGCAGCGGCTCAGCCAACGGGCCGTGAATGGACGTGGTAATTAAAGAGCAATCGAGAACCCTTGACACCGGTCAGTGTCTAAGTAATCCCGGATTATGCGGGTACGTACGGACAGACGTATTTTTACCTATATACAATTTTTTTATTATTTCTTTTGTGTTTTTTTATAATATTCTAGAGTTGCCTATTGATAAATTTATTGTTACTGAAATTAAAATAGTCTTTAATTTAGTTAAATTTTATTTGTTTTAAGCATAATTATTAGCTTTTTTGTTCAGCTTCACGCTGTATTTCGAACACAGCAAGGTAGGCAGGGGAATCTAGTCTTAAGACACTCCGTTCCCCACTTTCTGCCGGATTCTAGGGGCATTGGGTGTTGAGCAGCAGAACTCAACGCCGCGCCTTACCTCGATACAAGAGGCAAATTTGAACCTAAATAAATATTTCACTTCCTCCACTGGGGATAGAACCTACACCCCGAGGCACCACAACGGCCTCAATTATTATCATATGATTTTACTATATATATTTTTAAAATTTTAACATCGTGTTAAACTATGTTAGTTGTATTTTTTATTCAAAATATCTTCTGTTTAATCTATTCATATAATTTTTTGTAAAAGTAATAAATAGACCAAGTTCTATACTAAAGTTTTCTTACACATTTACATCAACGTTATTATCAAAATGAAAATTTGTAGTCTGTTTATAATTAATTATGTTTAATTCACATTCATTCAGAACAATATATTCTTATATATTTGGTTGTAACATAATTATTTCATATAATAATTAAAATTATAATTATCAAATTAAACGAATTTTAAGTAATTTACTTCACTTATGTTTACTAGCCGTAACGATGCGTGACCGCGGATAACTGCGAATTGATATTAGTTGTTGTAAAATAAATATTATTACTATATTTTTATGTAGATTTTTTGTTTTAAACAAAAGTACAAAAATATAGTTAATATATCTTCTATAGAGTTAAAGCGTAGACATAGAGAGCGTAGTGTCAGGATACTCTGTATCTTCGTCAAAGAAAACAGTTAATAATTATTTTAATTTGACCATTCCTCCAAGTTTGAATGGAACCTACAACCATCGTTTGTACAGTTAGGCAATGTTCTACTATTCTATTTTTTAATATAATGATTTTTTTTTCGTAGACTTATTAATTCGAGGCTAATTAATGAGATGTCTGTAAGTGTGAAGCGTGTGGGTTCTCACTCGGAGGCTCGCTCGAGCAAGAAGACAAATTGCGGCGTTGAGTTAAACAACTCAATACGCTATGTCTCGAAAAAGTTACACTAGATTTTCTTTCCCTATCCTGATTGACGGGATACAGCGTGAAAATAAAATTAATATATCTTCAGGTATCTATATCCTCGCTATTATTTTTTGAGCTTTCATAAAGTTTTACAATATTCTTCTAAGTTTACAACTCAAGCTATTTTACATTTAAGTATGATCATTACAAAAATATTTTTTTGTCGACAGTACATAGGGCTTTACGCGTATCTCGTGATAATAGCACTGTCAATCGACGTTACTCTTTGCTGCGGGGGTGTGTCAGTTCACATTATTGTGTACGGGGTCGCTTGAGGTCTAACATGAGACATTAGGTTAGTGTCGCTAAAATTATTATGTGTGTCTCTTCATCATACTCTTGCTATGGGTTTGATTCCTGAGACTGTTTATATGTATATTTTAACATTGCAACTGCGTATCTTGTGGGGGATGAGTAAAAACAATAGGAAATTAGGTATTTTTTATAATTCTTATAAATGTGTATAATTCGTTTTAGCCGTAGCCAAGAGACACGAGTTCGGATTTCAGTTCGGTTCGCAATTTCAGATTTTTATATATTTCTCATATATTTTACCTTAGTGTGAGAACATTTTTTTTGAAAAAATGATACGATGATGAATGATATATGCATTTTATTCAGTGTAAAGGTATTTTCCACATCACTAAACCTTGATGTTTATCTAAAGTTAATCTAACAGGAATGTCAAGGGAATTTCTCTTTGCTGCAAAGGGCAAGGGCGAACACGAGGTCGTCTTAAACGGTACATCGAAACAGGCGTAACTGATGATTATAATATTATATTAGAACTTGAATTTCCATAATTTTAATATATTTTAAACGAACGTCTAAATAAATATTCGTATTTTTTTGTGAATTGAACACATATATTATCTACTTTTTTCTTTGGTGACTTTTATGTCTATGCGGGAGAAATACTTATATTTAAATTTTTTCATAGTGGATATGTATCTACAATTAACGCGTGCAGCAAAGAATATATTCGTTTTTATTTATTATAATATTGCAAATATATATTTTAGATATGTGTTATATAAAAAATAACAGCTTAATAAAATTTGAATTAAAAAAAAATTATGAAGTGTAATGAAATTAAGTTGCATTTATAAATTATAAATATAACTTTTCCGTATAGTATAGTAGAATACTACCTAAAAATAGTGAATTATCTCTTATGTTGCTTATACTCGTATTATGCCTACGTAAAAATATATTTTCTTTACTTATACCATTTCACCTTAAGCTCCAGCGCTAAGACCGCAATTAATGTCCACATTGACTGGCACTTGACAAGAGATCTTCGTCTAATTAGACCATATCAAGTTTAACACGTAAACTTACTTAGAAAATAGAAAATAGGCTTCTTTATAAATATAGGAATATTATTTAATAGTTATGTATATTGTAACTGACAGTCCTGGTGATATGTTTTTTGGAAAGAAAAATGGAGAGGAAAATTCTATATTTAATATACAGATATATAAAATGTTTACAATTAAAAGTTGTAAAAACCAATCATTTTATTACAAGGACATATGTACTTACCTTAATGAGTTCAATATTGAATAGATAAATTTTAGGTATTTAAAAAATCAAATAGGTAAGTTTGACCTAAGTATAAATAAAATATAGCTATTGGCTAAGTATATCATGAAAAATTTCCTGTTTTCTCAAAAGATATATTTGGATCTCCCCTCGTTTCATTTGTTATATTAATTTCGCGTGTCAACAAACACTTCCAGTAACGGAAGCAGCAAAATTTAATTTGGCTCAATACCTTAGTGTTAGCGTTTTAAGATTAATAATAAATAATATAATTTTTATTCTTATATATTTTTTCAACAATTTCCGTTAAATGTCCTCTATGATGCAGGGGCACAATGTCTGGCTACAAAAGATCTTTTTGGGTTCGATTCCCACTCATGAGAGTGAATGTAGTCACTAAATACGCGATGTGTTGAATATGGGGTAGAATATTTTAATATTACATATAAAGGAAAGATAGAAATGGTCATTAAATAATCTAATCTAATATCATTCGAAGTCTCGAGTTGATCTTAGACGGAAATAAGAGAGTCTATTTCTAAACACTAGGCTTTATAACCAGACAAAATTGATGGTACAAAGAGAGGCGTATGTACTAATAATCTATGGCCTTTCATTTTCTTTACATATCTGGCCAGAAATTATTATATTGAATAGTGGGTTTTACTTATAAAACCCATAAGCTTACCTCTCATTGTATTCTGCACACGGCAGGGTTGGCAGAGGGAACCTTCGTCCCCCATTTTCCCCCGATTTCTGGAACCCACAATCTGCCGCGTTTGCAGTCACACGCGTGTACCCCTGCGCTACGACATGGCTTTGACCTTTCACTTATCACTTGGGGCTCAAGTTGACTATAGAAGCGATTATTAACTGTCGTCTAGCTGTGCGAACAACGGATCAATCATACATTCTTATGATATTAAATGGCTGGCGGGTAACAGCTCTTTGTATAATATGAAAATATTTAACTTAACAACTTAAAAAGAATAAGTAAGAAAATATATCGTCACTGGCATTATTTAACGGAAGCGTTGTGTATTGAGTGGCGGAATTAAACGCCGCGTTTTGCTTCGATATCAGAGCGAAGAAATGAAAATTTTAATAAATATTTCATTCCCCCGAGCGGTGATCGAACCCACAACCAGTCACACACTTGTTCCCCAGCGCCATAACTAGCCTCGATATATAATAATTTCCTATTTAGTCAATTATTAATAAATCTCTTTGGGAAAACACACATGCGACACTCCCAGCCGTGATTGTTGATACTGATATCAACGTTATTAAGTGACAAATGCCGACACTCGTGAGATAAGCTTTTTAATAAGCTTTTTAATATAGCGCTGTGTAGATAGTTGTCTCGGTAACACGAAAGGTAGATTTATACATGAAAATTGTGTAATAGGTATGACTTGGTTAAATTTCTAGACGAAAAAAAATATATAACATAGATAGATTTTTTTTAGATGTTCTAGTGAGTTAAAACACCGAAATATTGCTATATATATATAAGGTTCACGCTGTATTCCACACATAGCAGGGTAGACAGAGGTAAGTAGAGTAAATTTTTTACCAGTGTATTTAATAGTAGGTACCTGTATAAAAATAGATAAATATACCCATAAATGGGTATATAGAAAATAGTCTAATAGATTTACTAAGCCACTAATGGAGTAACTTCTATTCTAGACTCAATCATTTGCCTAGGAACTTACGATAACAACAATCTGTGGATCCTGGTCTATCTAGAAATATCTAAGTACAAAAATCTAATATACATGTGTTCAGCGGTTCATACATAGGGGTTTTTAGTCTCAAATTTTTTTTATATAAGAAAAATTGTTCTACCTTCACTACATTATACTACATCTCTACCTTCTAATATGAATGCTATTTGGTCAGATGTCGCTTATTGCTTCGCCGCCACCAAACCGCATATTCGATTTATTTATTTTAAAACGTTTCAAAAAAGAGCAACAGCTATTCAACTTTCTGTCACGTAAAAGTAAAACTAACAAGATATTATCACATTTTTTTAAATATTTTACCTTTTCCTAGGTGCTTAATATGGGTTCAGTCACTCAACGCGCATCGACTCTAAAGCCCAAATCTCCACTCTAATTTTCAGACACTCCGCATCCTGACTAGCCTGCTACATACGCGATATAGTATGAAACTGACCAAAAATAAAAAAAAGAAATAAAGTACTGATTACAAAAAAAAATAAATAGATTTTTCTTTGTACCATTCCTTCTTTATATAAAACAGAAATTAAAGAACGAAGAATCTTATCAATTAAAATAATAAAAAAAAAAAATGAAAGATGCTATCATGATGCAGGCTAGTTGGTTCTGACTTTTCGATTGTGGGTTTGATCCCCGACATTCCCCAAATGGAAATGATCATTGAAAAAGCATCTTCAGCTGTGGTGAGACAAAGCGTGGCGTCAATTTCCGGTATACAACATCCAAAGTTAAATCTTGAGAATATTTTGTCGCAAAATTTTCTATATTTCTCTGCTATACTTCGGTGGATAAAGCTGAAAAAAAATCAAAGCACATCTAGTATAACAGCATCCGTCAAAGACCTTCACAAATTGGTCGCGGGTTCAGTTTAGAAAATTACTTACATGAGAAGCAATTTCTGTGACCGCAAGCCAGTATGGGCGACTAGAGTAAGAGAATAAACAGTGGACGTCTTTGTGGGACCGCCGCCGCAAGATTACATCATACAATGTCTCTTTCCTGCCTCGATAATATATTGTTTTAAGTAAAAAATACAATAGAAACAAAATTTCTTCATGTTACCAATTGAATTTTATTTTTATCTTTTTAAGCTAAATTCCATTTTTTTTTAATTAACTTGGAGAAAAGCATTTATCATTTTTTTTTCATGTGGTAACAGCCTCTTTGAATCTGAATTTGAGTTTGAGTTTCTGTTGAGTTCTGTGTCTCTATTGAAGTGTCCCACAAGGATACCATGTTTACTCTGCTTACCCAGTTTGAGAAACTATATTCTGGAGGCATTTCGTGTTGAGTTGCGAAATTCAACGCCATGCTTTGTCTCAACACCAGACCGAACCAATGAAAATGTTAAATATTTAATTTCTTCGACTGGAAATCGAACCCACAACCTATCACGTGTACTATCGCACGCTCGTGCTGCGCCACGGCTGGCTCAATTAATAATATTGAAAGATTAATAAAAACCGACGACCACCTCATAGACTATACCAACCTATTATGATAAATTGATCATTGGTCATGACCAAAAATAATAATTTAATATGAATGTTATTCCAATCGACACTCGTTTAAGCGCGCTGTAAATATATTAAATACGTAATAAGTCGTGATTCGTGCTGTGTTCGTTCATGTAGACACTTTAACCTGTCGTCGGTTCAATAAAAGAAATACTTCCGTGACAAACAAACTATTACTATGTAATATTTATTAATAATCTTTTTTATTTAATATTATTATTGAAAGAATAATTTGATAGCTTCACGCTTTTTCACAGCAGATTTAAGCTATTGTTAAGGTACTCTGTTCCTTAGTTTTCATTTACTTTAAGAAATTCGGCATAAAAGATCATTATTTCTGAGGCCAGTCGTGGCGCAGGGACACAATCGTTCGACGTGTGGATTCGATTCCCACTCGGGGAGATGTTTATTATTTTATTTTCTCGCTCTGGTAACGAGGCAAAGCACCGCAATACTTCTAAAATTCAACAGAAAGTGAAGAACAGCAGTTTGTGGAGAACAGAGAACGGAGTGACTTAACACTAGGTTTCCAAATTCCTTCTACTAACCCCGTTATGTGCGTGATACAAAGTGAAGCTATTAAAAAAAGATGAATGACTTATTATGTTATCACATGTCTTACACAACTTGTGTATAAGCTGGATTGTACTTAAAAAGCTCAATGGGCACTCAACTTTTAGTAAATATCTGGGGCTTCTCATAATTATTATTATTAGATACGCAACGTTTTTTCTAGTAAAGTTATCTATTCTTTCATTTTAACAATATTTTATCAAATAAATTAGAAATTTTTCTTTTCTTTTACTTACCTAATGTTTGATAGCTGTACGGATTGCCTTAAGCCAAACTATCTCACAAATAACCGATCCGTCATTTAATGAGATCGTTACTTTTAGGGGTCAAACATAAAAATATATTTATATATTTCTTTAAATTACAATTTTAGATATTTTTGAACATTCACGCTTTTTCCGCATAGCAAGGTAGATTTTGACAGACATTGCATATTGAGTAGTGGGATGTCAGTACCACGCGTTATATAATATGGCAAAAATATAATGAAATTACAAGTCGGGTCGAATTCACAGCACGCTGTATCCCGTATGTAGCAGGATAGGCAGATATAGCCTAGTGTTAACACACTCTGCTTCCCACTTTCCTCCGAATTCAAGAGGTATTACGTGTCAAGTGGCGGAACTCAACGACGCGCTTTGTCTCGACACCAGAGCCAATAAATTAAAATATTAAATATTTAATTTCCCGGAATCGAACCCGCAACCTGTCCCTGCGCTACATTAAAACAAACATACGGAACATATTATAATAATACAAAAAATCTAATTTGTTCGTCAGCCATAATTTTTTTTCATTGTGAAACTTTACGGGCTCACACGGCCTCCTTGCGACACTTAGATTTCGTAGATGTCGACAAAATGGAGATAAGAAGGGGTTTTGTAGTCGCTCTAATGCGGCATTGTCTTTATAGCTTTATAGCGATATGCAAATCGTGTTATGTCGTTTTTTTTTTTACATAATAATTTTATTTTGTTGCGTTATATGTGAAAGGTGGTATTTAAGTTAATATCAGAGCAATATTTTGGTTAATATTAGTGATCATATACCACTTATCTATTTTCTCTTTTTATTATAACTAAATGTAAGTGTGCGATATTTCGCAAACTAAAACCTTAGTACAAATATTTTTGTACTAAGGTTTTAGTTTTTATAAGTGAATTTAAATAAACTTTCCAAGGATGACTCTTGGTGTTGAGTGGCGAAACTCATCTCCGCGCTTACTAATGAAAATATTAAAAATATAATTCCCTTAAGTGAGAATCGAACCCACAATCTGCTGCCTTTACAGGCACACGTTTCTGTCCATATTTATAATGCAATGACGTTATTTATTTCATTGAATAGAAGTATTTTTTAACTGTACATAATTATATAATTGTTTTATCTCAGTACGTTCCCACAGACAACAAATAGAACATTTATATATATAAAATATTAATTTACACCTGTGGCTAATGTAATAAACGTTTCGACCGCTATCAAGATAAGATTGACACTTGCTTAAATATAATATTACTAATAGCACGCCCTTCCTTATATGAAGTAATCGATAATTATGTAGTTTTTTTATACTAGTTCTTATTTATGTTTTCATTTGGGAGAAGAATAATTAAATATCTCTCCAGAAGCTAGAAAATGAAAATAATGTATTCCTTTTTTTTCATCTTCACGCTAGGCGGAGGGAACCTAGTGTTAGGACACTCCGTGTCCTCGACGTGTCTGGTGCAACTCAACGCTGCGTTTTGCTTTGATTCACTCATGAAAATATAAAATATTTCTTTTTTTCGAGTGGGAAATGAACCTACAACCGTTGCATTCACAGTCAGACGCTGTGCCGCTTCGCTACGACAGTTCACCTACTAAGCAAATAGTCGTAGATTCGATTCCCATCCAACATACATATTTGTGTGAAAAATCAAGTCCAAACTTGTTTGGATGTTAATAAGCTTTATAAGAAATCATTATTATATTTAATTATAATTAGACAGTCGTATTTTAATTCTCCAAATATTACGTATTAATATAAATATTTTTTATTGACATTTAAGTTGTGTGAATGAAATCATTTATTATATTCACAGATAAGAAAAAAATAAATAATAATAATGAAAAAAAAAAAACAATTACCTCGAATCGCACGACGACGTCCGAAGGTTGCGTCAAAAAAGCTGAATGATGAATTGAAACGAACAATGATGTCACAATTAGAAGAATTATATTAAAATTATACAATCACAGTCTTGAGATCGTATCTTAAGATCTTATCTGGAATTATGAACTTTTGGTGAAGCTTTCGGGTTGCTAAAGTGTTGCCATGTCGATCGCTATCTTCGGTTTATTAGTTACTTCGGTATTCTATGAAAGTAAGTTAGTGACTAAATATTATTTTCTTTTTCCAAATTATGCAACCTAATTGACAGTGATGATTTAAGATTGTTAATTTTGAGAAAATGTATTGTTATTTAGACATAATATATAAGCTCCTCTCTATATTGAAATGGAAATCGAACCCACAACAATAGCGTGTACAGTAAGTTATATTAGCTGTTGAATCTATAGGTAAAGACCATAAACTATAATGACAACTCCGTATAATAACTTCTGTGTTATTTGGGTTTGTTTATATAAAAATTATAGTAAATCATATTAAATTATTGATCTTTTAATTTATGTTACATATATTATGAACATAATATATATAAAAGAAACGAATAATTTATATCGTACTATTTATATCAATTACGTAAGTATGTATGTTATATTTATAGCTGTAGTCGAAGTCAAATATATAAAACGTAGCCGCAGGCCACTTGCTGTAATAAATAATGAAAAACTGTGTCAAGATCATGGTTTTATAAGTAAATTTTAGCTTAATTTAAACTTTATTTCCGTAGAATAAGTGTTATAGAATATAAGTTAAAATTTGTACATTATTATCTAATTTGTAGATAATAGTACACCAGTATACTCGTATTATGAACGATATTTATGGATGATATAACACTTTACCGCGTAGTAAGAAATTATGTATTACACTACGTTAGGTTTCTGCCTTCTGCCTACCCTGCTATATACGGGACTCACCCACCGAATTTAGGAGGTAATGGTTCTGTACGCATTTTAGAATGCATTCGGTCGATATCGAACCCACAACCTGTTGCATTTACTGTCACACACCCAGAACTCTCGTTCCACGAATGGATTCAAAGTTAAGTTATGTTGTAGTTATACAAATATGTTTAACTAAAGATTGTTGTACACGAGATTAACAACATTTTCTCAACAACAAACGATTGGGTAATCGTTGTGGGTATCCAATCAATATTTACGCAAACTCTCTGCCAAACTCAAATCAAATTAAAACGATACATGATCTTAATCCATGTTTCAGAAACAATTTGTTAGGCTTAGAGATCATGAAATCTATGTCAAATATGACGGTTAGCGGTAAAGTTAGCTAACCTGTATTTTAAAGGAAATTAACTAATAATAATATACTGATATGTGACTGTAGACCCTACGGTTGTGGATTCGATTTCCACTCCGTGCAATAAAATATTTATATTTTCATTTCTCTGGTAACAAGTCAAAGCGAGTGTCATAACACAAGGTTCCCTCTGTTTACCCAACTACAGCTTGAACCTGAAAAAATATTAATAATATTTTTTATGAAAAAAAGAGTATGCAGAGAAAATTTTAAAAAATCATATCAAATTATTATTTATTCTATTAGGCCATTAAAAATACTGTTGAATCGTGAATTTACATATAAATGTCAGTAATGTCAGTCCCATAGTAGTAGGACACTCTTTCTCAGCTTTCTGCTTGAATCTGGGACGTTAATAGCGTCCCTTTGAGTTCACTTTTTAACTCGGGATAGAAATATATTAAAATTATAGATATTTTTATTCTATTTAATTTTCATATTATTTCTGTATAAACATAAATGCAAATTCACTCTACCATAAAAGGAGTATTATTTTCTGTTCACTTTTGTTTCCATATAAGGATTTTTTTTATTTAATTTATGCGTTTTATTGAGTGTCATAAAAATAAAATTTTACATTTAATAATCACCGATGTGAGGCGCCAACAGGTTTTAATACAAATTAAAGAATTATGTAAATGAATCTTGTAAATGGAAAATAAGATAGAACTTACGACCATCACGTTTTGGCAAACAACTCCTAAGTGTGCTATAATGGCCGACGTGTTGCAAATTTCTATATATATCAATATAATAATAATTAAATTAATTCTTATATTTACATGATACGTATAAATAAGATGATTTAACCCGCAAAGGCAGATGGAAAAATATTGGTATAAATAAATGGAAAACAATTTGTTTTCCATTTTCAGTATAAGAGATATTGTGTGTTGAGTGGCGGAACTCAACGCCGGTGTACTGCAAGTATATACTATCTATATATTATTTACAATTGCAATATGAAAAACTATCTTACGCCACTTTCGCATTGTGTGCCTGAAACGTAATTGAAGAGCTTGTACCTGTTCGACCCTGTCAAAGAAAAAAATTTTCGTCAAGATTTTATCTTTACAAACATGACATCTCGAATAAAGCGACAAGTATTGTATAAACGTAACGTTACCCACATTTACTCTACCACATACGTTGAAAAACCATGCGATTGTAGACCTTATGAGATTGTAATAAGTGTATATTAAAATTTTCTATAATGGCGTCAGAATAGTAGCTATTATACGAGAGAACATATATTCGGAAATTGTAAAAAAAAGCTGAAATATGATTAATAGGGCGGCGGTGTGAGACGCCGCTCGTGTGTGATTCTTTCCATTTGACAGATTGTCTCAACTCTATGACCCGGGCATCCCGCGGCGACTCGAATGATGATGGCTGGCGAATATCGATATCGATATCGATACTAAACACGTTTATAATAAAAAAATGATTTTAATATTCAACATATTTATTATTTTATGACGCTGAGAATATTAAGTGATTCTGTTTTCTACTTTCCACCTGTTTAAATGCCTCTTTTATGATGACGTTACTGACTTTTCTATA
The DNA here is from genome assembly GCA_037355905.1 of Heliconius aoede. Taxonomy (NCBI): domain Eukaryota; kingdom Metazoa; phylum Arthropoda; class Insecta; order Lepidoptera; family Nymphalidae; genus Heliconius; species Heliconius aoede. The sequence goes on along the minus strand of JBAIZZ010000053.1, from coordinate 264,138 downwards.
ATATAGACAGTCTATATTATAACCAACGATACTTACAAAAGTAAATTTATATATACTTTGACAAAAATATTAATATCTGTATTCAATGTAGAAATCCAAGTACATCCCTATACGAGGTCGAATGAGATTGCTCTCAGCACGAGACTGTCCTGCGTCGGCGCTCGCGACGCTTTGACATCCCGACGTATACAAACATTACATTCCATACACACTAAAAACACACAACTAAACCGTATTCCCTTGAAATAACCACCGTTTTCCCATAACAATTGGTTTTGTACACGCAAATTAATAATCACGACCGTCATACGTTGATAGACTGAAGGAACGTGGGACTGTTTTTTTTTATGATGCATGATGATATTGATTAGGTATGTTTATTGTGTATTACAATACCTGTATGTAGCTTGTTACGTGTGGCAATTTGCATATTATAATATCGTAGTATTGGCTAATATGTATATACATAGACACTTAAAACGGTTAAAACTGTAGTAAAAACTGAATATTTATATATTAATCGGAACTATTTACTATCAGAAAGTGAGGAATCTCTGCCGATCCTGCTGTGAGCGGGATACAGCGTGAAGCTAAATTTTTTTTTAGGAGTTGCTGTTTCAGTCATTGCCAATATTTATACAAAAAATATTTTATTAGCTTTAGTTTGATATATTCTTAATAGATTTCTAAATTTCTTCTATAATATCCAATACTGAACGCACTTTCCAATCTCGAGCTAAGCCATCAAACCAAACGACAATACATTATAACACTGTACAATCCTTAATTGACACCACAAGTGACCCAAAGGTTCCGAGACCTCCTATTACCATTTCCATCAATCCACTTAAAGACGAATCCCATCTCTTATGTGTCTCACGTAGTTAATAACTTGATATGCGGCTATCAGGGTAAGGAGATTGGCAGTACTGTGGGCCAGCGACGTCAGGTTCGATTGTTTCCGATTTGAAATGCAGAAGCCAGTGGACTGGCGAGGCTATGGTGTTTGGATCGATATAATTGAATAATATCAAATTGCTTAAATTTATTTTTAGCATATTTTTACTTATTTCATTTTTTGCATATTTTAGCATTCCATGTTGAGTGGCTGAACTCAGCGCCGCACTTTGCCTCGATATCATAGCGAAGAAATTAAAATATTTCATCTCCTTGAGAGAGGATTGAACCCACAACCGTCAGAGAATTGTGCACCTGCATCATGACTGGCTTCATTAATACATACACATACGGTAAAATTCTTATATTTTGTCATGCCTTCTAAAATACAGACCCTGTAAAGTTAACGACAAGGGAAATAGAAAAAAAATACCTATATAGTTATAGTTTGCTTAAATATATTATTTAATTTTCGCCATAGCTATACATTTTTGCAAATACTAGGTATACAATAATTTGAACACGCTACCGCCTAAATTTACACAAAAATAAATCAAATCGTAGTTTTCATGGCATCGAAAAATAAGGAGGGATATTTAAAATCGCCTTGACGTCTTGTTCAGCTTTAATATAATAGTGCCTTTGAAGGTGTCTCCATATATAAAATTGGTACAATTGATCGACAGCTCTCGGTCCCCTCTACAGGTCAAATTACCTTTAGGAATGAATGACGATCCTTGACGTCGATAAAATACGAGCTGTTATTTTTAATATTCTGTTTATTCGTAACGTAGTATGCTATTTTCTATTATTAGGTATACTAAAGACTGTATTTGTAATAATAATATCCATTTTTTTATAATATAGAATACATAAAGGCTTACAATTTTCTTATAAGAATTTAAATTAGATAAAATCTGTTCTGGTAATGCCAAAGCGGCTTTGAGTTCCGCTATTCGACAAGCAACGCCTCCAGGATTCGATGGAATATGGGAAACGGAAATGTCTTAATGGGAACGGAGTATTTTAACACTAGGTTCCCTTTGCCTACCCTGTGAGTGCGGGATACAGCGTGAAAATAAAAAAATAAATAATTAAGCTATCTTAAGCCTTCTAACTAATTAAAATGAAAATGAATTTGAATATAAATGACAAAACAACTATAGATAAATAACCAAACGTGATCTTATGATCGATTGGTACCGAAAAATTCAAAACTAAATGAAGATGAAAAATATCTGATGCAATGTCAGTTCTTTTGTGACCGTCGCCATGAGGGCCATTAATCATGGTTTTTGTCACCTTCTGTGCTAACTGTGGCATAAAAGGGTGTCTTGGCCATCACGGGCTAGTCACCGCTGGTTTGTAATTAGTTTTTAAATTGGGTGTCGAACAAAAAATATCTGAAGTCCCCGTTATTATGATTCTACGAACGAAATTTTGTTGGTGGAATTCGTGATTTAGATTTGACAAATTGCTTGACTGGACGGGAATCGATTTGTTTGGTCATTAAGCGTCGTTGTCCATCTTAACTTCATTTTGAATGGCCGATTTTGTATTTTTAAAAAAAAATGTTGAAATTTTTCCTTATACAATTAATCTAAAATTTGTTTGGTGCGTCGTCAATAGTTTTTTAATCATCATCACCACACTGTCAATTATTCGACACCAACTCCTCCAAGTATCTAGTTTAGTAAATATATTAGAGTAATATAAAAATAAAAATGTCATTTAAAAACATTTATGTAAGCAATTATAACTTAACCTTTACTTAGTTTATTTAATTTTAACTATCATTAGCTACAGCTTCCGATGTTTCCACATCAGCGGGGGTCATTTCTAATAAATCACGTACAAATGATGAACTAAAACTAAAAGTTGCAATATATCATTTGCGAGTGCGAGTGCCTACTACTGTGTTAGTTCATTAATCAAGTATTCTATTTCGACAATAACATCAAACGGTCATGGCTTTTAAAAATCATAATAATTAACAAACAAAATTATTTACATATAAAATTAATACCTTAATATATTTGTTATTAAGATAACGTTTTTAACCAGATTTTATATTTTGCACTAGTAATATGTTACGATTTCGCTTGAAGTTAATTAATTATTTCAGTTACTTTATAATATTTAAAGGTAGATTTTTGTAAAATGTGAATAAGTTTTGGAAGAGTCACTAGTCAACATTATTAATAGTATTTATTGGAAGGTGCATAGTTGTAAAATCGATTCACATTCTGATATTATATTTAAAATAGAAAATTTTGACCTTCTCACTCTAGTAACACAAATCCCGGCTTCGAGTTCGGCAACTCAACAAGGAATATAGCAAAACCGAACGGAGAGTTTCATCACTAAAAATATGAACAACATAATTATTATTATAATTAATTTGTATATAAACTGAATATAGAAGTTGCATGTAAGCGGAATTCACCTTAGATAGCCCTGGTGTAATGGTTTAACCATGACCTTTCCACTCGTGGTACTAAAACATTCGTGACATCTAAGCCAATAGAGGCCGCAATCAACGACGGAAGTGCTTTGATAAAAATACCTAGTACATACCTTTTACTGATAACAAGCTTTTGATTATTAGTCTTTTGTTCTTATCTTATCTATATTAACTTCGCTGTAAATAAAAATATTAAGACAGTTCAAAATGCTATCTGATTTCAAATAATGACAATGGTAACATATACAATATTAATAATTTAATTTTTTTTATGCTGCGACAAGGTAAATCACGGCGTTAGATTACGCTAATTAACACGCAAAGATTCCGGAAAGTTGGGAAAAAGAACGTCTTAATACTAGATTCCCAGTTTCCCTCTGCCTATCCTGCTATTTGCGGGATATAGCGTGAAGCTGAAAGAAAAAAAAAATAAAAAGTAACACGTACGTTTAACATATACTTTTTAAAATAAATTAAAAATCAACATTTACCAAATGATATTGGTGTCACTGTCGAATAACGTTAACTAATTACTATTTATATATAATATATTTGAATGAATCCATATATTATAATACTGTTTCAACAAAATCGAATCCATGACATTTTTGAAAATTTTCCATTTTCTTTTCACACTGTACCACGAATATACCACCGTACACGGAGAGAACTAGTGTTAAAACACTCTGTTTTCCACCACCCACTGGAAGGTTAAAAAATATATAATCACGTAACATAACTCCAGTAGAATAATATTCAACAAATAAGAGAAGTAAGATTGAGTTCGCCTTGACTTTAAACTAGTCATGGTTTATCAATTACGTGGCCATTGTGCCGCCGATGCTATCTGCGACAAAAGGACGCCGATATTGTGTATCGGGGGATATTTTCCTTGATTTACGTTTCTGTTTCTCTTATTTTCTTTGACATTTTATATACTTTTGTAAAAAACCTTATATTAAATAATTTATAATTGATTTCGTTGTTTAATTTGTTTCATATATATATTTTTTAAGATTTATGCTTTTGATACAGTGTGGTACAGAGCGTGGTACAAGTTTTATCCTATATATAGCAGGACAGGAATAGTGCACTTGGTGTCAATATTCTCCGATCTATACTTGCTGCACAAATAAAATGGAAATGGAAGTCAACGTGTCTTATTCTGCTAGTCTTAATATTATTCTGATCTGGCAAATATCAATAAGCAATAAACATATCACCAGCGAGAGACTATAGTGTACCAAAATTTACATAAAAATGATAACGCTCCTTTTAATGATATTTCGACGAGTAAATTACAAATTGAGAATCGAACCCGCGTCCCTTTAACATATCCAACAAACAAGACAAATAAAAATGTCATAAATTCTAAACTTTAAACACTTAGAAGAATTTAGTTTGTACCATGACGAAGCAGAGATCGTAAGAGATTGGCGAAAATTCCAATAAACGCCGTTCATCTGTCCTCGTTATCTCTATCTAATCACTATCTAGTCAGTTGTCACGCTGGTAAAAAAAGAATATAAGTTCAATGTCACGTTTTGTAGAGTTTGTTAGCTTAGAATTAGACTATAAGGTACTTATACATCGATCTCAATTCTGAGATTACTCTTGAGATGCTGTTCTCATTCATAAATTATGGAAATATCTACTGAATGAAATTGGAATATCAATATTGATCTTGGACTTGAGAGCGATTTTTAAATAGGGGTCTAAGTTTAATTTTTGTAGATCTATCTGATAAATTGGCTTTGAACTCTGACAATCAACGTGCATGTCTCAAATTCAAGCGGAATGCAGAGAGCTTTATGTTTAATTCTGTAAGATACTCCGTACATAAGACATAAAGCTAAAAAATATATGTATAACATTAGCTTACTTAACTAGGGCTCGAATCAAAGCGGCTCGCACGAATTCGAGTCAAAATTTTCCGATTATTACTTAACACACACACCCTTAGTTTTAAGACATTTTATTCCCATATTCTACCCAATTCGGGACATTGCGTGTTGGGTAAGGACATCGAGTTCGACAACAGCATTGTTTGTCTTATAATATAAATAATTTGATTCTTCCGAGTGGTAAGCGAATCCTTACAGGGAATACTTACAGATACTAAAACAACTAATAATATGAAATTGAAGGTAGCACAAGTGAAACGTAAATCATTAAAAACACATTCAATTACAAGACTAGTTTAGACTTAAAATTAATGGATGTGTATTTGGTCTGAGCTTTTTTAATGCACCTTGACTTTGGGGTCACGATGACGTCATGGGTCCAGGAAACCTCAATACCGTATATTTATAACCAACTTCGCATAGATATCATGTATTAAAAGCTCTATGCTCATAGATTTAGAGTTCAAATTAATATGTTTAATGGTAAGAAACAGGTGTTTTATAACACTTAAAAATAATATTGAATGATTGAAATCATTGATTTACGGTAATTGTTATAACCTATGTGTTTTTAGTTTGAAATTAATATTAATTGATTTTACTATTTTGATGTTGTTTAAAGAGTTATTTACGTGATAGAACGGGACTTGAAAACCGCTTTGGTCTAATATTTCTACTTTATTAGAAGATACACGCTGAATCCCTACTCCCTACGGGATCGCCAGACGGATTTATGTTTTCTTGTATAATACTTGATGAGTTTTGGAATTTTAACGATTTTGAAGTGAAACGACTGATAAATACTTTAAATTTTATTATTTTCTAATGTGAATCAAAAATAATAATGTGAATAATATGGGATTAGGTAATAGAAACTTTATAATATATAATATTTCTGCGTCATATTTAATTCCAATTTGTAATGTCACCACAGTTAAGTACCCGCGACACGCTCGTAACTACATGAATCAGCGTACCCCACTCAACACACACTTAACCAGAACTTTGATCTCCATACTCTAAGGAAGTATGGAATATTAAGATTATCGATGACTAGCAATTTTCTTAGAAAAATATCACTAAGCATGAGTTTTTACGTTAATTGGATAAACCCTAAGTTCAAAATTTACAGGCAGACAGGAAATACGAGATGTTTTTAATCCAATCGGTGATAGAGGAAACCAAGATCTTGGAAATCATAGGTTTTCGTGACCACGAGTGGATTATACTTTATCGCAGTTTTACTATAGCTATACAGCTTGACGCTTTTTCCCGCATACTAGTAATTATCCAGTTTTGGAGACGAAAAGTCATGCATGAACTAAAGGACGCGCTTTGTCTAGAAAATGAGAGAGGAAAACTTAAAATATTTTCCGAGCAGGGATTGAACCCACAACCGTCGCGGTTATAGCTAGACACCCACCCTCCCATTGCATCACGTCGGCCTCAAATTTAACTATTCAATATTAATAATTAATATTAATTTCCTGCATTATACGAGATAAACCCAAAATAAAAATGAAGAATGTGCACCTTATTACCAATCATATAAAATGTAGAAGGTACAAATATGATGGTAGTACAAAGCTATATAATGTCTGAAGATATCCTTCAAGAACTTAATATGGCTATATGGCGACACTGAACGCCGCGTTTTATTATATTACCAGAACGAGAAAGCAAAAATAGCTCAAAATTACAAATAGGAATCAAACCCAAAACCCTCACGCTTATTTATACATAGGGTGCTCGGTACTGACGGTCTCAATCCACAAAGTTCTACATATATTATAGCAAAACGACTGTCACTACATTCAATAATAATTAAATCAGAAAACGTGACTCGATATCTGGCAAGCGATCGTATAATTGATAAACAAATATATATGAGAAATTTTAAATCTTTATATTGTTACGTACATACTGAAGTAGGTATTTCCATGTTTATTTTAACGACATTTTCTTAGTCAGCGTCTCGAGAGCACTTGTCGTATAGTTACAAAAATAATAAAGTTAAGTATACTTATGTTTTCAAGAGTTTGTGTTAAAGGTAATATATTTTTTTAAAACGCTATTGAAATCTTACAAGCGCGACAAGTTGTAAATTCGATTCCCACTCGAGGAAATTAAATATTTCTATAACGAGATAACGAGGAAAAACGCCGCGTTGAGTTCTGAAACACAGCGCGCAGTACTTCTAAAAATCAGCGGGATGTGGGATACGCAGTTGTTTGAAAAAAATAGAGCAAAAAATATGCACAACAATTATGAAATCACATTAAATTCAACGGATTCATTGCGTTTTTGTTTTTGTAAATTTTGTCTTTCTATATAAAGTTTTCTGGCTAGTTTTGATAATACTAACTATTGCTATTCCTATTAAAACACGGAAATCGACACTAATAATTTTATTTATAACATAATTTCAATTATTTAAGTTTACAATACAAAGTACCTATATCTTGATGGCAAAGAAGAACATTTAAACTGTTTTTTTTTTCTATTAGTTTATACCTACTACATAAATATTATAATAGTCCACACAAAAATCATCGAAAAATCATTATAAAACTGAATTATGTTTTATTTTCCAAACCTATCATTATCTGCGCTAAAATAGTATCTCTAAATAGTGAAAAAAAAAACGTGAGATCATTGTATTTTTATATTTTCCATTCGAAACAATCGTGACATCGACGGAGGTCAAGCTGGTGGAAGACGTGTCGCCAATTACCCAGAGTATTGACTCAGCCGAAATCAGGCTCTCATGATTTACATAATGACACCTTGTGAGTACTGGATCTTGGCGCAAGGTATGAGTGATGACGAAGAAAACGAATAATTATGAAACGAAAGAAGTATTATATTATTTTAAATTACTTTTTTATCTGGACTAAGAAGCTGTCACAAGCGTATAACTGTAAACACGACAGGTGTGGGTTTGATTAACCCACGAGGCAAAAAAGTATTTAATATTTTCATTTACTCATCGGCATTGAGTTCCGGTGCACAACACGCAACGCCTCCAATGAAAGAAAATGAAGTGTTAAAAAACTCTGTTGTCCATTTTCTATCGAATTTTCGATATATTAATTGCTGAATGGAAAAACTCAAAATCCCGCTTTATCTTGTATCTGTATATAGTATCGAGTGAGAAACGAACCCACAACCTTCGCGCTTACAGACAGTTCAAACTAGACAATAAGATATTACACAAGTATGAATATTTGAGTTACTTATATAGAATAGAATGTTTTAATTCACAATATATTAGATTATTAGTCGCTGGTAGCGATAATATATGTTACGTTAGAGCCTAGAAATTCCACTTTCGATTTGAGTTTCCCTTCAAACGGCCAATGTCTTCAATGTTGCAATAGATCTGTGTTTAGATAACGCGTATTGTTTGTTTTATTTGTAGAAACAGTTTTTACAGTATATAGAGTCCAAAGTAATTTTGATAGCAGAAGATCATAAATTATTTTTATTTCTGTGCTCTGCTTACAAGACAAAGCACAGCGCTGAGTTCCGCCACTCAATAGGCCATGTCTCAAGTGAAAGAACGGTAGGTCTTAAGACCCCTGTATATATCCTTTAATTTTTTATTTTTATAAATTGTATTACCAAAGTAAATATTTAACAATTGCTTGCTTTTCTAGCTAGCTTCTAGATAATATAAAGAGTAATTCTTTAGTTAGTATATAGTCTCGGAATGCCTTTATAGTTTTCCTTCACGGTAAATAGAAAGAGCCTAGTGTCAATACACTCCGCTCCTCCATTTCCGCACTAAGCCTTCGTGGTGTTATTAAATTAGCGGTAGTCGTGATTGATGTACAAATTGGTGATATAAAATATATAGTTACCTACTAGAAGGTAGTTGTGGCGCAGAGGCACAAGTGTGCGACTGTAAATACGATAGGTTGTGGGTTCGATTCCCACTTGAGGAATTTAAATATTTAATGTTCGTTTCTTCGCTCTGGTTTAGAGGCAAAGCGAGGCATTAAGTTCCACCAGTCAAGGCGCAGTGCCTGTAAAATTGGCAGAAAGTGGGGACTTAACACTAAGCTCTCTCTGCCTGCTACTTGCGGGATACAGCGTGAAGCTCAGTGAAATACATATCTATTTCTCGTTACACTGGACTTTCTCATGTGTCTCACTTTTTTATTATCTGAGAACTAGATTATATCAAGTACTTCGAAACTTCGCGTTTACAATACGCGTAATTTTAAATTGTAGCGCAGGTTATGTGATCTTTTTGAAACTGCTAGTTAGTTATAATTGACACGAGCTGATGCAATTGCGATGCTGATTGTAGCCTATCTAGAGTAGGTTATGGATGTGGGTTCAAAATTAATTTTGGGAAATACGTAAAAAAATACTGTATTTGATATTTTCTCAAAATTATTCAGTTGATTTTCATAAATATATTTTCACTATTTACGTATCATATAATTTGATCACTAAAACCTACTAATATAGCATATTTTTTCTTACGAAAATAAATACTACGTCATGATACTAAGTCATGATAATAATTTCTAGATACGACGAGCGCAGATTCAATCAAATACAGATTCACAGATTCAATCATTATAGACTGTAAAATATCACCTAAATATTCATATGTTCCATAGTTTTTGCGTGCAAGTGGAACAAACAGATGTTTGTTGATTTTTAAGAACTTAACAATATTATTAGTATAGAATAGAATATAATAGAAGAAAGTAAACGGGTTCAAATCCATAAAGTGACGAAACGGTGTCTTCCACACGTACTCGTAACATGTCCAAGTGGCTCATTATATCGTACCGCTCTGTTACTCCCGCAGACAAGACGCACACGTCCAAGCGCGACAACAGCGTCTATTGTGTAGCGGCACCTATAACTGGACTGTGTAAATGGGGACCATTCGTATCTGCCTGCCGAGTGGCATTGTGATCTTTGATGTGGATGAGACGGATGCGGTGCGATTGACACGATATTTGTTGTAAATGTCTTTCTGGTTATTGATAGTGTGCTAGAGTTAGGAGGGTTTTATATTAATCATTTGAATAAATACATAGTCAACATTTTGATAAAGTTTATATGTTTTATGTTTATATCTAATGGATACAATATTTGATGTAAATATTGGGGTTTTCCAATAAAATAAATGCTTAATATATTATTTTTATTTGTCGAATTTCAATTATAAACCATAACATTTCATAATTAAAGTATTCTATACGAATACTTTAACGTGTTATAGGAAAAAAATCAATTAATTACATATAATTCTTACTTTTTTAAATTATTGTCCTGCTTTATTACACAAAATAATCAATTTAATAAGAATCAAAAATTTATTGTATTAAAATAAATTCGAAAAAGATACATATATATTTATTTATCAAATAACAAACTTCAATGAAGAAAACACAAGATATTTCACAAACCAAAAGTCGTGGCATATAAACGGTATCTGTAATTAAAGCCGTTAAGATAAGTCGTCTCGGGCATGACTGAGGCAATCGCCAGCGTCATCAATAACGAATCAGCTTTGTTATTCGCCTACTTCGCGAAATACAACTAAATATCGATTTTATTTTTTCGTTGTATGTAGAGATTATATGAATTAATCGAATTATCTTACAGTTCATTAGATTTAGTTAATTGCCTAAGCTAAATATCGATTTGCCATTATTAAGTGTAGGTCAGGCCGTATAGAGAGGCCAGTCGAGGCGCAAGGGCACAAGTGTGTGACTGTAAACGCGGCTGATCGTGGGTTTGATCCCCATTCAAAAAAAATAAAAAAATAATATTTTTATTCCTTCAACACCATAGCGTCAAAGGTCAAGCGCGGCGTTGACTTGTGTCACTTGAAAAATTGCTATGCGATGCCATGAAAAGTTCGGCGAAAACTGGGCAACTGAGTGTCTTAAAAATAGGTTCCCACTGCCTAGTCTGTTATATGTGGAATACAGAGAGAAGCCATATATATAAGCTTTATGAAATATATAAATACGATTAAGTCATTTCCTCAAGTAAGAATCAAACTTACAACCTATCGCGTTTACAATCACACTCTCCGCCCCTTACGACTGGCCTCTAAAATTCGAACCCCACAGGCTTAAGCTAAAAATCGAATTACCATTATTAAGACTATAGACATAACTGCCAAACCGTGGTGACATTTCACCACGTCGCACCACAGCGGCCCCTTTGATGTCAGCCGCCGTCTTCCCTCACCACAAAGGAGACCGCCACAATTAAATTCGTACGTACGGCTATGTGACAGTTGTCTAGCGTGTGATGATACTGTTTTTATTAAAAGTCGGTTAAAAAGCCTTTATGCCTTTATGGTGTAATTGGAAATCGAAATAAGTTGATTATGATGGCAATAACCGACCGGTGCGTCCACTTAATGACATATTTATGTTATTTATTGTGGTATTAAGAGTTACTTAACGTTGCACTTGCTAGTTTCGTATGAAGTTTTGACGTTTTTAACGTAAAAATAAATAAATATCTATACGACATTCGTTTTATCACATACTTTATTTCTATATAAAAATTAATGTGTCATATTTATTTTTATATGTATGGATAACTGTAAAAAAAATACCTTGTCCCTATAGTGAATTATTTAATATAAATAATGATAATATTTATTTTTATAACGAAATTCGAACTTTTCGGTTGTGGGTGGCCCCGACAATGGAATATTGCAATAAAACAAATGTCGCTTTCAAAACGCTAATGGTGGTACATCACTAATATAAATGCAATCGAAACGGGGTCAACGTAGGGCTGGCATCGTTTTGATATTTCTTTATGTTATTTTACTTTTATAACGAAATCTAACACCTCGAGGCTTTTGCAGAAGTTATATTTCTTCTAGAGCCAAATACTAAGAGATAGAGGAATTTTCCGATCACATAAAGCGTCTGCGTTACATTTTTATAATAAATTATTGCCAATATCAAAATTATAAATACAAAATAATTACATTTTATATTTAAGGATACATATTATTTAGAAAGGTATGAAAATTTAAACGTAGAGGAAGTCGAACCCGCGTCCCTTGGAAACCGTCCATGCTCCCTAACCAATTAGTTAATAAGTACATCGAAATTCTCACATGATGAGTCTCAGAAGTGGCCGGTTCGAGTTCAAGTCCACCACCACTTACCATTGGATCTTGAATAACTATCATCTGCGCTTTAACTAACACCATGCAATGACGTAAGTAATCTAAGTTAGATAAATTAAGCCACGACATCTAAGTTAATAAGTAACAAAGAACTCGTGTAGATCAGTCACAGTTAATCATATTTAACTGATTCATTCATTGTATGTTAATTAATGAGATAACCTTTTCTTGTAATTTATTAACTACTATAGTTTTTAAACTTTATATCCTATAGACATTCATGTAATTTAATATTCTACTACTGTATCACGCAGAAGAAACTAGTTCTCGCCTGTTATTTTGTTTAAGATTACTTAAAAATGTAAAAAAATCAACTAAGTTACCGCAAGTGTCATTATATTCCCAATATTCCCAGTCGTGGCATAGGTGCCCTTACGAAGACGAAAGCGAGATTGTAATCGCGAATGATTGTAGGTTCGATTCTCACTCAAGGAACTACTTTATATTATTCAAAGCAAAGCGCGGCGTTGAAGGCAATGCCTCCGGAGTGGGGGACTTTTCACTAAATTCGGGCTTGCGAGAAAAGAAATGCAAATTAAATATTSCTTTTCTTCGASTRGGAAWYGAACACACGACCTATCTTGCTYACAGYYGCCCGTTTGAGACCCTGCACCACGATTRGCCTCTAGTAAGACTATTAAAGTAAACAAAAAATACCGAAATCTAATAATATTCTKCTATTCAGAATGACAACTGTCACTCAAGTTCAGTTTAGTTTAGCGTTTCCGGAAGAYGTTTGATAGTCCAATAGGAATGCAATACACAAGTGACACTRACGTTTGTAGGCACATCCGGTGGCCACACGCGTCTCTTTAACGGGACAAATGGCTATCGAGAACTCGTGTGATTCGGTTGAACGCTAAAATTGTATACCAGGAATATTGTCGCTGTCTTTCTGTATAGAGGAAGTATGTACAACTAATATTTATCGTTGTAATAATGTCTTTGGAAGTCGTTGTGTCACAGTGGAACAGCATGTATTCGAGACATTGGAGAAGAGAAAAAGGAAAAGCGTAGAAGATACTTCAATGTCTACTAAGTTTTTACTGCGTACACTGTACCGATATAAATATGTATGACGCTGAAAAAAAAACGAAATATATTAATAAATATTTCATATTGATGTAATGCACGAGAAACGTCTTAAAAAATGTATAAAAATTTAATATAATTTTAAAAACAAATATAAGATGTATTCTATTTTGTAGCTATTACTTTATAAAGTAGATATTTCAAATTTGAACCTGCGTCATCGGATCTTCTTAACAGAGCGGGATATTTTTTTTACTACAAAAGCCTATAGTTAAAAATTAAAATTGAACTACTTATATTTTTTCGATTTTAACATAATATAATCTTTTTAAGTCTGTTTTCTATTCAATTGATATTGTAATTATTGTAACTAATTTGTAAAATGAAATTAACTTTTAAGAACACGCTGTAAATATATGCGAGTCGGATGTTATTAAATTCGATTACTAGAACTCTAGACTCTTACTTGACATAGGTTTTAATTAAATTGTAAATAAACTTGTAAGTTTCAATATTATCTAAAATATCAGCTTCACGCTGTATCCCGCACACAGCAGGGTAGGCAGAGGGAACCTCAGTGTTAAGACACTCCGTTTCCCACTTTCTGCCGAATTCTGGAGGCATTGCGTATTGCGTGGCAGAACTCAACGCCATCCTTTGCCTCGACGCCAGAGATCGAACCCGCAATCGTCGCGTTACAGTCACACCCTTGTGCCGCTCCACCACGACGTCCTATAATATAAAATAATATAAAAATATTTATTAAAACAAATTTCTTTTCAAGGTAGGCGACAGTAAGTAAAAAAAACCGTAAGGTTTTTAATACATTCTGATGGGTCAGTCAATTGATATTTTTATTATACTTCTTTATATAGAGATAATGACTTAGTAGCGAGTTTAGGGCAGGTCAGCTGCACGCGACAGTTATGAATTCAAATTCCAATGAAGGTTTACATTTATTTAAAAAGATGTAACATAAGTAAATATTTGTTAAGGTAAGTTTATTTACAAATGTTCCACACATTTGTAGTGATTATTATAAATTGAAATATAAACCTTAAATTTTATAATTTAAATAAAAATAGTTATAATTAAATTATTTTCATTTCTTTGGTATGGCAAAACGTAGCGAGTAAAAAAACATAACATAAAACCTTATTAACCAGTAGAATTTGCTGTTCAACACCAAACACCACCAGGGTTAGAGGGAAAGTGGAGAACAGAAATCTGTTCTTCAGAAACAGAAGTCTTGATGGAACAGAAATGTCATAACAGTAGGTTCCGAGTTCTGCCTACCCTGCTGTAGGATGGCCTGCGGGATACAGCGTAAATGTAAACAAAACCACAGGTTATATACGTTTAGATTCTGAACACTAGGTTTGTATCTGTCACCAGCTTTATACCAGATTAGGTATAATCTGGTATAAATCTGGTCTCTAAACATGCATCTGAATTGGATATTATTTAATTCCTATTTCAAATACATCGAAAAAATCAAAAAATCGCTAAATATCAATATCTAAGAACACGTCAACGACCTCATGCGTTAAAGTTAAAAATGTTTCTATAATTATACAACTCTTGTTCTGGCTTCTGTCGTGGCCGCAGTAAAAATTAATATAAACAAATATGCTCTCACGCCCGGGTGGGCTCGCAACCTGACTAATTTACATAGACTTTCGTTCAAAAGACAGTCGTACACCAAGAACAGACTACGCAAATTGGCTGGTTTACCATGTATTGTTATATTTGGTCTGAAATTTGTCATTTGGTCTCTCGCTGGGGTAAAATGTATCAGCTGCGAAGAACTTACTGTAAACAATGTTAGTCTTGTCGCGTCTGTAAACAAAACTATTAATATTTATATGGGTTGTGACAAAAGGTTCGTTTGTTGAAGCTGTTTCTAATAAAACAATGAGGAGGTAAGGTGTTCAAATCCAAAGAATTTTTTTTTTTTCATTTATTATTTTTGTTGGATGAATTGGTAAATTGAAGAGAAAACCAGAAAACGAAAGAACGAACGAAAAGAAGAGTTTACAAGTGAAGTACATATGTAGTCACTATCTGATTTAGTTATTATTTTACAAACACAATTTGTTTACTAAAAAAGTAACTTTGGTTACGTGAACTACCAACTATCTCGTTCTTTCCCGATCAAAATAAAAGGGATACAGATAAATAGGGATTTAAATATATAAGTGAATCCACTACAATATCCGGGACCGCTACATGACATTACACTATCTATCAGAATTTCATATCTTCTGAATTTCAGAATATTCATCAGTAAGTGGTAATGTACTCAGTAACGGCCTCCATTTAATATAAAAATCAGCTTCACGCTGTATCCCGCACAC
Organism: Heliconius aoede; assembly: GCA_037355905.1. NCBI lineage: Eukaryota > Metazoa > Arthropoda > Insecta > Lepidoptera > Nymphalidae > Heliconius > Heliconius aoede. Next base: position 248,292 of record JBAIZZ010000053.1, on the reverse strand, counting down.
AGCAGGGTGGACGGTGGGAAAATCGCGATGAGACACACCGTTCTCTATTTTCCACCGAATTCTAGAGGCATTGTGTGTTGAGTGGCGGAAATCAACGCCGCGCTTTGTCTCAAAACCAGACTGAAGAAAATAAATTTATTGAAACATTTCAATTCAAAGATTGGAGCTCGAACTCACAGCCCACCCACCCACAGCGTTTACAGTCACCCACCAGTGCCAACGCCACGACTGTCATATTAATTAAACAAGTAATTATTATTTGATACCAACAAAGTGTTGAACATCCGAGTTGAAAACGGAAGTGTCAGCGCACTAGCGCGATAACTAGACATTAAGTCAGTCAGAATGAGACGTTCACACGCTATGACCGCCAGGAAAGTGTAGTTACGACACTTGGCCTGTATAACTTTGTAATTATTGATTTTGATTTATTGTACTAATAATCGTAGATACGCCTGGTGTTATGTACGGAATTAAAAACTGTTAATCTATGTTTCATAAGCGTTGTAATTACAACGCAAAGGAAATAGGTTGGGAGTTCGATTATTATTCAGAGGAAAATCAAGGATAAGAACCCAGAATTTTAATAACAGGTTCCATCTGTCCACCTTTCTGCGAGGAGTAGGGAATCCATTGCGAAGTGAAATTCTATGAATGGTATTTAAAATATTGCTCTAACTAATTGAACGATCCATTAAACTAATTTACTGAAAGATAAAGTAAAGAAAATGTCGCTGTGGGTAATTACGAGGCGTGGAATCTTGTTTAACATCAGTTTACAGACAAACGAGATCAATCAAGTTCTCCAACTAGAGTTTAACTAACTGATTTAAGTTGAGTGTAGATATAAAGTTCTGGTAAAATAGTTCTGGTAGGGACAGTGAAATTAGTGTTAGGACACGCTGTTTGTCATTTTTGGTGGCGGAACTCAACGCCGCGCTTTGCCTGGACCCCAGAGAACCAACTGGCCCACATTGGCGTTTACAATCTACTTCGTGCCCCTGCGCCAGGACTGGCCTCAAAGTTCTAGTAACTAATATTCAGTACTCTGACTTATAGTAATTCGTTTGATAGTTTAGACACATTTTTTTCTAAAATTGGATATAATTAATTAATTTATTTTTATTATTTTTTTTTATGAGGCACTCAATAGAACATATCAAGTATTCATTTCTCAAAATAATTCTAAAAATGTAAGTATGTAGTATAAAAAAATACTTTATAAAACCACAGTTTAAAGTGAAGATCATCCTGAAAGCCACTAATTGACTACCGTTTCGGGGACACACAAGAGACAAGGCAGATGACAGGACAAAAAAACTGTGGCACGCTGGCGTGCGCGGACGCGACACATTCTATTTCTTTGGGGACATGTCACATGTGTAATATACCTTTAAATAGAAACTATTAATTAAATATTAGCGACATAAATATTATTTTTTTAATGTAGTAATTGAGGCAAGTCGTATGGAATAAGATTTTTTTTTTAGCTCTACTCTGTTTACAGAGAATTAGAAGTAAAAATGGAGGAAATATTTTCTTTTCTTTTTCGTTTTTTTTTATGGTTAGCAAAACTATATTTTTGCTCAAAACTCTCTTAATACGTATACAAAGCATAATTGTAGAGGGCACGTCGGTGTTAAGACAATCCGTTCCCCACTTTCTGCCGAATTCTGGAGGCATTGCGTGATGAGTGGCGGAACTCAACGCCGCGCTTTGCCTCGACACCAGAGCGTAGAAAAATGGAAATATAAACGTAAAGAAATATTTCACTTTCTCGAGTGGGAATCGAACCCACAACCGTTTCGTTTACGGGCGTCACCCTTGTGCCACTGCGCCACGACGGCCTCCAATTGTAGAAATTAAACAATATATCTGGTAATAATTGATCTCAAATCTTAGATTATTTTAAGAAACACTTTTACTCATATCTATTAAAACAGCTGTGCCTCTGGAAACCATAAAACTGAATGACGACAAATATATTGGGACGAATGATGGATGTACCGGGAACGAATCATTCTTCCATTGTCATTAAACCAAAATAGCTCCAGCGCCTGGCGTGGTGTTTTTACTGCGACGCCGACACTGTCACCGTTTATACCGTAGGTGTCATTGTTAAGAGGTTTTACACTATCCGTTTAAATTTGATATTATAAAAGTTTTCAAATTTTGAAATTTTTAATTGTTTGTGAAAATATTTAATATTATTCAAAAGAACTGCTTAAAATTGTTTTATTTAAATGCTTTAATTTTTGTTTGAATTGTCAGTCGTGGCGCAGGGGCACAAAATGTGAGTGTAAAACCGTCTAGTTGTGGGTTCGAACCCACCCTCCCTATTTGAGGAGATGAAATATTTACCAATTTAAATGTATATTACCATTTCTTCGCCGTGTTCTGGTCTGGTGTTCGCGCGGCGTTGAGTTCTGCCATTCAACACGCAAAGCCTCCAGAATTTGGCACAAAGTGGAGAACGGAGTATCTTAACTAAGCGTGAAGCTAATTTGAATTTTTGATTTTAAATTGTATTATTGATTCAGAAATATCCGCAATACAAAAATTAAAACACTTCTAACAACGATTAAAAATCACATGGTAATAAAAAATTCTATTATAAAAAATTAAAATCATGTAATTTTTTTTTATTACCATATAATTTATACCATACCATATAGTTTATAACAAATCCTAGACTATAATAACGAAACAAACAATCCTGAAATCCCCCTCAGCATCACCACGCCGTCACGTTGTCACGCTGCCAATTATCTCGTTCTGTCGCGGCTCATTTGTTTACTAATTGCCAGATCCGAGTCAGTATTAATGGATTATGTCAATGGGATCGCCCCTTTCAATTTGAAGCCGTTTGATGTTTATTTGGTGTTTACATAAGGAAAGACAAATTAGTTTTTAGTGGGAATAATTTTTCGGAAATTTAGCTGGTCGACACTTATTTTTCTGACACCAAGACAAGTCAAGAACGGGAAGTTGGAAGATTAATTCCGAACTACTATCTACTCTATCTATTAACTTTAATAGTTTTATTGGATATAAGTAAGTTATATATGCATATTATGTCTTTATTGAGGCCGTCGTGGCGCAGCGGTGCAAGGGTGTGACTGTAACGCGACGGTTGTGCATTCGATCGCACAATAATGTACAAATAGGCCTTAAAGTACTAATTTTATACCTTTCACATTACGAAGTTGACATTTATTCTAGCAAATAATAAATAATAATAATATATATTGCAGCAGTGATCTTTCAGAAATCATCCACAACAAGTGATATCTGTATTGCGCACGCGCAGTAAAACAAAGCTGGCCTCAATCCCTTTCTCCGAAACTTTTAAATTGTTTCGAACTTTTTGTTGTTGTCTTCTGTAACGTGGTATAGCGTTACTTTATTGCGTTTTAAATTACCGTGTTTTGGAATGGACACATTCCATTATTAGCTTAGGTGAGATATAATTTTAAAAAAAATTAACGCTATTGTAGAGCAGCTGCTAGAATTATCTGGTTGTTCATGTAATAATTATGGCTTGAACTCGCACCCAATGAATGACTGACTATATGGGTAAAGTTCAAACATTAAAAAAAAAACACAACGTTATTAAGAAAAATAAAAAATTTAAACTAAAAATAAAAGAAAAACACTGTCATACTCAACAATTTTTAGCGAAGACATTGTAAAATTTTCACAAATGAAAAAATATGAAGATATCAACATATTTTAATGGCCATTCCATTCAAATGAACAACTAATATCAAAATAGGCACATATATTCTAATTCGCTAAACACACACGACGAATGACGAAGCCCACAACCCATGTCCAGATATAAATTATTTGTTAGTACAGCACGTACCAGGGATATTATTAGAGGTGAGAGTGCCAAGCATCCTTCCTCGACACGCATCGACTGTTTGGACGGGCGGTGGCGCCGCACTATCTACGCCCACAGAATTTGACATACCACCATAACTCACCACACACTCTAAAAACAATTCTAACTCAAGAACACGAGGTTACCATTCGTCAGAATGATTTTATTGTACTTACGACTTACCAAGATGTCGAACATTCGGAGACACGTTCAGGAAATGAGACTCTGTTTACGTTATTCCAGAAGACAAACTCCTTTGTTGGATTCGGTGGACTGTCACGGATGGACCGGCACAAATGGCCCACCGTCGCCTCTGTCGCCTACGCGCATATTGTTTGAACGTAAACGTTGACATGAGGAAACTCGTCAACGGAAGACACCGCATTTAGGACGGACGGAACATAAATCCCTGGGTGAGTGACAAGTGGAACTTTATTGAACTATAAATTAGATGCATAACCGACAAAAATAGCGCAGCGGTGTCTATTGGTGTTATACCTAACTTGCTGCGTCTAAAATCTTGAAGTATAGATTTACTGTTCTAACTTCCTCCTGTATCCCGCAATTAGAGGGGTATGCAGAGGAAAACTAGGATTAAGACACTCCACCGAATTTTCTAGGCATTCTATGTTGAGTGAATTCTCAACACCGTGATTTTGCCTTTGTATCAGAGCGAAGAAATGAAAATATTAACAAATAATAATTCATTTCCCCGTGTGGGAATCGAATCCGCAAGTTATCCGCACGTTGGAAGCACTGACTAAGATCGTTGCGCCATATCCTCGTCAAATTAACGTCCTCGTTAATTTATATAATGTGTATGTTCTTTTTAATCCAACACAATATACTAATATTGTGCATGATGAGACTTCTAATTCCGTGTCGTCATAAATCTGAATACTTTTTATGCGTTCGCAGCATATCTGTCGCATAAAAGCTGTAATGTACTTCATCTGTTTTTATTTCTATTTAAAAAACCGGGACGGTAGCGAAAGAGCAGTGGACCCTCGGATTATGACTTTGTTTAATGTTTTTTTTTTTAGTGTTCCGTATCTTGAAAGGAAAACGGAACTCTCATGGGATCACTTTGTTGTCCGTCAGTTTGTCATAACCCTTTCTTAATCCTTTTATAATTTATATTAAGCACTCAAGTCTTAGAGCTGTGAAAAATTCAAACTTCAAACCAACGCAATCAAAGGATGCAGTCATGTATGCCGCAAACATTCGAATCTCGCAAGGGAATCAAACTTATAAGGTACTTCCCGTGGACCTACACTTATGAAATTTTGCATAAAGTAAAAACTTATAATAATAATAGAGGTAAATGGCAAACTTAAGTTTGTCAATTTTCAAAAGTTGTACTTTCCGATGATCTTCAATCCTAAACTTGATACGGAAGCCGCGGTAGACGAGTCCGACTCGCACTTTACCGACTTTTTTTTTTATTTTCGCTCAGCGCCACTGTGACACAGCTCGTTTATATTTTATTACAACAGTTAACTTTTTGTCAAAGCGTAACATTTTTTACGTCCAACACCTATTTAGCTGTCGTTCGTATTAAAAATGATACTTTTCGTGTCGAATAATGTCATAACAGCCGTTAAAACTATGTATCGTCGGCCAAATGTAACATGTGTCTCAAAAAAAAAAGTGTGAAAATAATTATTTGTGTCGATCGTAAAATGTAATACTAAAGTCACATATAATATAACGAGATGTAAATTTGCCGCTAATACGCGTATGCCACGCGAATGTGTGTCTTCTTTCCATATAATTAGTTATTCTGTCACTGCAGAACCGTAGAGCGATATTTGTTTTAGTGTTCTGGTATTTATTAAAAGATTGATAGGCTGTCGTCAGATGTCTCTGTGAGGTCGTAATGTATACAGAGCGATGGACGGACGGACTGAAATATCTCAAAAGATAGATGTTTGTTGATTCGGAACAACCGGGACATTATACATATGACAAATTTAGATTTTCGTCCAGAACTTATGCCAAGAGCTGATTTTTTCGTTGGTTCTCGTATAGCTTTTATTGCCGCTGTTATTTATTGTTCGATTATCGTGGCTAAATTATTAGGTGTTTAACATTATTATAATTGTACACGATAAATTAAAATTAAAGTGTTTTAACACTGGAACCACTTAAATTCGTGTATGTTTTCTCATAGGTTACGTTCAGATTGTTGGAGTAAAGATTTCTTCTATTATTAGAGCTTTCAGGTTTATTATGCTTTAATAAGCCTCAGCCTCGAGTTCCGACAATGTAACGCCAATTAAATTGATTATAGTTTTACTTCCCCTTTTTAAATCATGATTTTGGATTTGGTAACAGTATCTATCTACACTACTACAACTTGTCGAAAATTTGTTATTTTTTGAATTTTATAAGATTTAACTACTGACTAAGGAGTCAATACTATTAACTAATTCATTAATTTTTTTATACCTAATAATTTAGCCACAGATAATCGAACATAAATAACGCAAGAAATACAAGATTATTTTTCCATTTTGGAAAAATCTACCAGTTTTATTAAATAATCCCACCATCATCCATCCTTCTCAATATACCATATTGATATGAATTGTCAAACTCTAAGAACCTGTAGATCCTATTCTTTTGTCAACAAATATCTACAGATATTTTTCTGCCCATGAGTGATGACCATGACTCCGTGATCAGGTCCAAAAATAGCCAAAATAAGGTCAATTGCAACGAGTATACGTTATTACCGAAAACCGCTCATAGCTTGTTATAGATATTTTAACGATACGGCAATTGAAGTTGGGTGGTCTACTCGTAAAGTTTATCGTTGGTTCGGTTGAGTCAGCCATGCGTGGTGTAGACCTAGCTTTATTAAAATTCACGCTGGTAAAGCATTCATATTCAATATTAGGTAATTTTTGAAAAATTTTTGACATATTTATTTGTATTTTAGGAGTAATATATAAGTATTATGTAGAAAATCACAGCGTAACGCGGTAGGACAGTGTTTGAATGTAAGCGATGGTTGTGGGTTTGACCCCCATTCATGGGAAAGATTGTATGATTCGTTTTATTATCTAACTCTGGCAAAACCAAATGGGCCGTTTGGGTTCGCTGAACGATCATTTCTTTTTCGTACAACTTTGAACAGGTTTCGGGATTGAGGACTGAGGGCTGAGGACTCAAGACTAGAGACTTAAGACTGAGGACTGAGGTTTAATGTTAAAATCTGCACTCAATTCTTGGCACTAGGTTCTCTCTTGCTACCTTGATATACGAAAAAATGTGACAATAAAAAAATATTTTAACTGAGAAATAAAATTTAAAAAATCATATTATTATAAAATGAAACAGTAAAAATATAAGTGAAAAACTAAAAAGCAATTATCTATCTCGTCTTCTTGGAGTACATACGTCAATCTTCAAATCCGCTTTAATGTATGGCTTCTCAATAGAGTGATCTTAGGTGTAATCGTAATCGAAAATAACTCCCTTACACTGCAGGAAGAACAGATATAGCCCGGACATCGAACTTTATACTTACACGTGCTAACCATTGCTCTGTTTGTGTTACTTATGAAAGCGTCACAGATATATTACCGATATTTAGATTATTTATTGAAAACTAGTTGTGATGGGACTTTGATTGGTATAAAAATTTAACTTAGCTTAAGTACAATTAAGATTTTTTCATAAAAATAATTTGAGATTTTTAATTCTTAGATAAAAAATCTCTTACCAAATATTTAGAAATTAATGTGATTTTTTATATACATTGGGGAATGCTCTATTACCCAATGGATACAATAAAAATGAAAACACATCTTTATGAGGTAGACAGTGTCAAAACACTTCGTTCGTTACCCTCTTTCTGTTTGAATTTAAGACATTGCACGTTAAGTTTTGGAACTGAATATCAAACTCTCATGTCTAGAATAGCAGGAAACGAATATAAATAATTTACCTGCTTGAGAATCGAACCCACAACCATCGCGTTTACTTTCTTCTGTGTCGATGCGCCACGACGTCATCATTTCATTGATGACATATGTCAATATCAATATAGACTTATTATTTAAAAACAGAAAACTGAAAAGCCAATGGAGTCTATAAAAGTTTTATCTTATCAAAGAAAAAGAACATTTGTATTGAGAAACAATACAATTTAAAGTACAAAAGATATCTAATTAAAAGTATGCGATATAAAATGTTACATTTCCCACTAATAAGTAAACGACACTGGAGCTATTGTATGGTAAAAAATATTTATTTATCTTTGGGAATATTTCTAACAAACGTGTTTGACGCAAATTGATACAAAACGTTACAATTTATGATTATTAGTTATGCGATAGGTCGTGGATTCGATTTTTCATGTAATTTATAATTTTTGTTATAATTATGACGCAGTTGTGACGCGGTTAGTAAAGGTGATTGTTGTGGGATCGATTCTTTTTTTAGAGGAATGGAAATATTTTCAAATATGTCATTTTTTGTATATTGTGGATTACCTCAATGTATTATAAGGTACCTACAATTAAATCTCTAATGGACAATATAATAAAAATTATGATTCTCTAGATACGGAATCAAGCATGTTATAGGCAAATATTTTACGAATTGACTGACGCACAGCAGAGTAGACAGATTGAACCTAGTGTTAAGACACTCTGCTCCTCATTCTCCGCAATACGTGTTGAGTGGCGTAACATAACCCCACACTTTGGTTCGACACCAATGCGAATATATGAAAATATTAATATAAATAGGTAAATATTTAATTGCCTCGAGTGAGAATCGAATTGACAACCAGTCGCGTTTACAGTCACGCACTTGTCCCCCTGCGCCACGACAGACCTCAATCCTATTTAAAAAGCTATAAGAATCAAAAGTTCAAGACAACTTCTAACAAAGGCACCACCATCGTAGAATTAAATTTCTCATAAGTCACATAACAGATAGACTTCAAAGACATTAAAAAAGTGTTTACCATACGTCCACGTGAAGGTCTCAAAAGAAGACGGGAACGTTAATTGGACGGTTCCCTGAAACAATTTGTAAACAAGGGGAAGCTTTTTAATTTGGCCTCACTTTAATACAAAAAAAAAATGTGCGGCTTAAGATGTAAGTGTAATGTTATTTTTAATTTCCCTTTGCGGTATCTACTTAATATATTAATAGGTAGGCACTTCTTATATATAATAGCACAGCAGGGTAGACAGAGGGAACCTCGTGTTAAGATACTTCGTTCTCCACTTTCTGCTGAATTGTGGTGCCTGTTGAATGGTAGAACTCAACGTCGCGCTTTACCTCGACACCAGAGCGAAGAAATGGAAATATAAACGTAAGTAAATATTTCACTTCGTCGTGTGGGGATCGTACCCATAACCGTCACATTACAGTTACACCCATGCCGCTGCGCCACGACGGTCTTCTAAATATGAATATAATGCTTTGAGCTCGGACTTCTTAAAGTTGATGAGACAGTAAAATAATTTACGAAATTTCAATACATTTATATTCATTAAATGTACAATTTTATTTAAGCCAAAATATAAATTAAAAATATGTAAGATAGAGGCAAAATTTATCAAAGTTTTGATTAGAATAGTATTTTAATTTTCAAATGGGTTAGTCCTTGAACAAACGCAGCAGAGAGTAAACAGCCGGTGTGGCGTCTGCAAGGAGTCGCCAAGACTCATTTTGCTGTAAATAATTCACTTTTGGGTCAAAGGGTTCCATTCGTCTAGGAATTAATACAAAAAAATATTAAAATGTATTTTTCTTCGTATGACCATAAACGTGATTGTAAGTTCGATTCCCTCTCGGGGAAATTAAATATTTTTATTTCCTCGCTAGTGAGGGCACAACTACAGGTTAAAAAAATTACTTCCGATTAAAGAAATTTAACAAGAACTCTTCATGGTAATACTATTATTGCTATTGGATATTACAAAAGAAATTTAATAATTAATACAATTATTCCCTTATAAAAAGAAAGTACCCATAGTAAATAGCGAAATATCTAAACAATTTCAATGTAAATGTGTGTCAATATTATATGATTAAAAATCAATATTTTATATATTTTTTTCAGTTCCACATGACTGTAGGCAGAAAGAGAGCTTAGTGTAAAGAAGATTATACTCTAAACTTTCCGTCGAGCTAATGAAACCAGCGAGGAAATGAAAATATTTTATATTTATTCATCGCATAGGAATCAAACCCACAACATGCCACGTCACTCTCTCCCCGACTGGTCATACATAATTTCATTAATACATAATTAATGCATTATTTAACCACATATTTAAAAGGTCCACCCATTTGCGTAACCCCACACCCAAAAACCCAAGCGGAGGCGACCACAGACCACAGAAGTTGACATTTGACAAAAACGATTTCGCGACAATATCTCCCGACATCGAAATTGTCCAACCTACCGTTTTGCCGGTCTTACCGTGAACTGTCAAAGCGCTTTATTATAAAATAGGGTTCATTAAAATTGTTTATAAATTATTTTAAACTGTTTTAAACTTTATTTCCGAAGATTAAAGGCGAAAATCGTAATTGGTGATGTGTGTAATGAAAATACAAATTTAGTGACTTATAAAAATATATATTTTTAATCTTCTTCCCAGTCCCAGCGAGTTTTGCGTTCATTGTTCTGTGTTACTTAAAATTATGTACGGATGGGGACAAAAATTTGGTCTAAAAAGCTTCACGCTGTATCCCTCACGCTGCAGTAGGCAGAGGGAACTAGTGTTAAGACACTCCGTCCTCCACTTTCCACTGAATTTTTCGAGGCAATACGTGTTGAATGGCGAAGCTCAATACCGGGCTTTTGATATGTATTATGTACCTACAGTACGTAAATTGGTTTAAGTTTCTTAGCACCGTAGAGTTTACAAGTTACGAGTTCGAGATTTCCGCGCTTAATTAAACAAACTCTAGCTAGATTTTGAGGTTAACAAAGATAAAAAAAGTAATTAAATTCATTTTCCAAACGTACTTATATATCAAATTATCCGCCAAGGTTAAATATTATGAAAACTAAGAAAAAAAATTTAAAAGCCTTGACACAGCATTTAATATCAAAATTAATATGATTTTACGCCGCAGTCGTAGGTACCTACTTGGAAGTTGAAAACGTCATATTTAACATATTTTTTGTGTCAATGCTCGTTCAGATGGCAACCCGTAATTTTCTGTTTTTAACGTCCGCATGACTTATGACTTGTGTTGGTTAAAAGATTATTATATTATACACATGTGACCACGATAATCGTTATTCTTCAAGGTAAGAACATTTTTTAGCGTTCGCCTTTTAGGCAGTTAAAAGTCGTCCATTCGATTTATGTATATTTGAATTAGCGAATTGTAATTTTCTTGATAAAATAATATTTTTATGTATAATTCGATGTATAATAATAGATTACGTTTTTTTTTACAATTAAGGAAAATACATTTCGTCTCGTCTTATCTTAATTATTTTTAGCCACATACAAGATAATATATGTATTTTTGTAGTTTTTGTAATAAAAAACAATTTAAAAAAGATGAAATAAATATTTAAGGGCGTTATTTAGGGCTTTACGCCGTTTTTATATATAATGCGGAACCCTGCGTATGCGAGTCCGATTCGCTTTTGGCCGATTTATTAATGTATATATATATTGTCTTTAAGCTGATAATATAATCTAATTTTAGGTTAATTATATTAACAGACTCTTACTAATTACTGTTAATCACATGTGTATCCATAGCTTTACAATTTTACTCCGACCACGCCTCGCCTTTTGAAATGGCTCCAGTGAAAAAAATGTACCACCCCCGGTTGAACCCTAAGGGGAGGAACATTGTCCAGTTCCCCATAAAAACTGAATAGAGACGAGTGTCTCATTAAACTGGCCAAACCTCATAATTGAGAATGTTCGTTAAAAATTTTAATCAGCCTCGAAAAGTTTTATGAGTCGGCAGTGCAAGGGTTTCTTTGTAAATGCAACTTTAATTATACTGATATCGTAATAATTATTTACTTTGCTATTTTTTTTTTTAAATAAAATTAGTATAAAATGTCATAACACTATGGGGAACCACGTCGTGGCACAGCGGGACATGTAATTGTAGACGACGCGTGCGGTCAGAGATTCGATTTTTAGGTAGGCTTAAGTTGAGACCTACAGGGTAGGTAATTAAATATATTACTTATAGCTGTTTACTTAATTTGACCGCAATGTCGTGTTTACTCTAGTGCCTATATATAATAACTATACATATGAAAAAATATATATTGTTACCTACAAAAAGTTAACGATAAGTCTATCTATTTTTTTTTACTTTTATTACATTTATTTAGCCAAAGCATAAATCGTAAGAGATAATATTCGTAATCCTATCTATATATATTTAGGTAATCGTTTTTAAGAAAATAACAAAAATGAAAATAGGTAGGTTCTTATTAAAAAAATATATACTTCACGTAGTATCCCGCACACAGCAGGGTAGGCAGAGGGAACCTAGTGTTAAGACACTCCATTCCCTACTTTCCGGCGAATTCTGGAGGCGCTGCGTGTTGAGTGGCGGAACTCAAGGCCACACTTTTGTCTCGACACCGGAGCGAGAAAATATAAATTTAAATTAATATTTCCTTTCGTCGAGTGGGGATCGAACCCACAATCACTCGATTTCTAATACATTCTTATTTGATAATGAAAAAATGAGCTTCTCTCTCATTAAATATCAATTGAAATAGTGATTCTTTCATCGTACCTACCTAAAGCTACTAATATATTAAGAGATTTTTTAAAATCTTTTATAAAAAAATACCTATATGGAGTACAAAATACTACATGTGTAGTTTACGTACAAAGGGCAGGACATGAAAGGACTCAATATAGCTAAGTAGCCCTTTTAGGTGCTATGCAAAGAGGTCAATCGTCCAAATGTGTTTTCAATTACGTTTTCTTTGATCTTGAATTTATTATTTCAGTTATTAGATGGGATTTGTGATTTATTTTAAAAAAAAATAGAAATTCTTTTCACGCTGTATCCCGCATTTAGTAGAGAAAATCTTCTAAACACTTGTATTTAAAGTGGTGGAATTAATACCTCGCTTTGCCTTTTGCTTTCTTTAGAAAGCGAGAATAAGATAAAAAAATAATTTCGCCGACTAAGAATCGAATCCAGAATGGCGCAGTGGCTTAGTTTTTTTTATATATTTTTTCTTTTTCTAACTATTCATCGATGTTATGTTTGTATTAACATGACCAGATAAAAACATATAATTTTAAATATGTCTCATACAAAATAACTTATTATTTTTTTTAATTTCAATAGAATCATCGTGTCATAGTGGCAAAAAACACTAATTCTAAATGGTCAACGTGAGGGGATTCATTCAAAATACACAATAGAATTTTATTAATATTTTGAACTTTTTGCCTTATATCGCGCTTGTAAAACAGGTTATATACATAAAGGCATTAATTATAGAGTCGCTTGGGTAACAAAATAAAGCGCAGCGTTGAGTTCTGCCACTCAACACTCAATGATTTACAAAATGGACTTAACATGGGGAACGGAGTGTCATTACACCAAGTTCTCTGAATCCAAAAGGCAAAGAGAGATATATCACATATAAGATATATTATATTATATAAAACAGAAGAATATTTGTCCATTTATTTCTCATTTTAAAGTGACTAGCGACATTTTAAGAACGTCACTTCAACAATAGCTAATAAAGTAACTTAGACCTTGCATGTTAAAATTTGACCTCCCACCGGTCCTTGATCCGAATGCATAGAAGCGGCAGCTAATTACCTCCATAATCACAACACATAGTGTCAGTACAAAGTGTTTTGATAAACTAAAGTGTATAGTACGGTTGACGAATCGTGGCCGCTATGAAGCTAACATTTCTGAATTTTACGCATTGTTCACTCGAGAAAAAATTGATCAAAACTAAGTTAAATCTTAAAATAAAATCTGCGCAACCATCTACAGGTAAATTCGAAGCGGCCACGACTCTTCGGCAGTATTGTATTTTATGTTCGATGTATTTAAAGGTGAGAGGCCAGGTCTTATCAAAGGCGTTAGTGACAATGCCGGAAATTACCTCCAGCCGTTGACGAACACGCGACGTTACCGCTACGTCTATGCAGTACTTAAATGGTGCAGAATAAATGTGTATATATTTCATATAATGGGAAGGTCATCGATTCATAAAGTGGAGAAATTAATTCCTTTTTTTTCTGTGGTAATAAGACAAAGCGTGGCGTTGAGTTGAGAAAATATTATTTGAATAAAAAATGTTTTGTGAGTGTATATTTTTTTATGTATCCAACAATAAAAAAAACTTTATAAAACAAAAACTTGTTAACGATTTGAAGCCACAACCTCACGAGGCCATCCATTTTTAAAGGTATGAAAAATCGCAAGAGAAGGGGCCTCTAATAAATAGAGACAATTTATAAGAGAAAGGAGTGACCGTAAAAATGATAGGAATTACCACCCTCACCGCGGCACACCCGTTTGTTATTCATAAAGGAAGAATATTTATGTGTTATCGTCAAAATATTTATTATTGTGTCGGTCCGGCAGCCCTTCTGGCCTTTGTGCGACGTACGAAAAAAATCGGGGTGTAAAGAGTACTGTCGCATAGATCTGTCTTCAGCTATGTATCGATAAAATCTAAGTTATTATAAGTTTGTAATATACCTTGCTGATCGCGATAATTGTGACTTCTATTCAACGTAAAGAAAATATTATATTATATTAAAATAGTTTGTGAATGAATTGTTTTTTAATAAAAGTAACAAAAAAAAAGGAGACATAAATTTTATACAAGCTGGTTTATTGATAGATCTTCATGTCACTTTACACTAGAATTATTCGCGTAAACCCATCAAAACATGCGATTCTATAATAAATCATAATTAATAGTCACATTTCAAGTAAGAAATTATAAATTTATACATTAAGAAACAGTACGAAAGACTTAGCAAGATTTAAATAATAATATCTCTAAGCGACAACTATAAATTACATACTTAATATTTACATAAATTGAAACAAGAAGCTTGTAACTGATTTATTATATACCCAACATATTTACGATAAAAACATCAAAAATATACAAATAATTAATTGTCATTAAAATTTTAATCGGCTTGCAGCCACCATTTTACATTGCCTAAGTAAACATGCGATTTAAATAATTAATTAATTAATTAATTAAATTTATGATTGCCAATATAGATAGGCTGTTGTGGCGAAATGGAACGAAGTGAACGTGACTTTTGTGGGTTCAATCTCCATTCAATAAAATGAATATATTTTATTTACTCTGGTAGACAACTAGATAAAAAAAAAACATCGACAAAAGCGACTCTCATCCCTATGCAGCGGGCGAACGTTTATGAAATATGCGATTTCTTATACAGTAGAAGTCTTTTATGCATCCCACGAGACCCTCAGGTCCAGTAGGTTATCACAAGTGGCCACGGGCGAAATGAAAAATTTATGTCTCAATATACTGCCAATGCTGGAGTTTAGCTTCGTGTGTTGCATTACTTCGGAATCATCTCCTGGGATGATATCCGAATCGGGTCTTCTCAGATATTGTACGTAACTCGTGTGTGGGTAGAATTATGCTAAAAGGTTGGCCGGATTATTTATTTTATTATGTTGGTAAATTACATAGTTTTAAATCGTATTTTTATGGTCTCGGACTTCAAGTACTTAGTAATTTCCAATGATGTATTTTTTGTCTTTGTTTATTTTTAGGTCTATATCAAGGTGAGACGTGTGACATGGTCGTATCTGTACTATCTGCACCTCACACTCTATCCCGCAAATATGCGGGATAGAGTGTGAGGTAAACAACATATAACTACATATTCTGCTATAATTAAATAGTAACTACATATTCTGCTAATAATTTCACTAAAATAACTGTGCAGAAGCGTCTGCGCTCCTTTTACGGGAACAGCATATAGGGTCAAATATTTCAAACCCATACATAACCCATACGCATAGATACCAGTAACGTAAACACTTATTACCTTAATAATTATTTTGTTATAAAGAAATCACTTTTTCATTTTTGGCAAAATCTCTTTTGTTTTAATTGTATTAGGATTTTACAGATTTGTTAAAACTGTGGTTTCACTTAATGTGAAATCCTGACTGATCCAGAAAACTAAACAGAGAAACGTAACTAGAAATATAATTAATATTAAATTCATGACATTTAAACTATTATAATTTGTATGGTAATTATAAAAAGAGTCAGTATTAATATTTAATTACTTATAAAATTGCAAATTTTTTACGTATTTTAATACAATGACTGCACTTGCGCTGTAAATACACTTGTCCTGAGAAAAAAAATTAAAGAAACATATTAGACACAGGTTGTGGCACTGTGTTATTTGTCAGTATGATTCCTATTTGAGGGTCGTGAAATATTTTAATTTTCTCCCTTTCGTAAGACGAAGCGATGCGTTGAATTCCGCCATTCAACACGCAATGTCTTAAATCAGGGCAGCAACTAGAGAACAGGGTATTTAGACCTTAGCGACTGACGTAATCGTACCCCTTTTTTACCTATATTTTTTCTTACCACCTATAGGCACATAGGTATCTAACTAATAGAAAAAAACTTCGCAAATTCACAAAAAAAAACCCCCATCAAAGTAGCCAAAATAATTAAAAAAGAAACGGTAATTCCATTTCGGTCGTTAAGAACTAAAATAATTTGCGAATCAAAACACGAGACGGACGCGAACACCGCAGAGATTATTTCAAAGAGATAATATTGTCATTAGCATTAAGTGGGTTCATAAGAACCGCTAGTCATTGTGCCGTCCACTATGTTAGACCCGTGTCACATTTACCTATTATTCTTTAATAGATGCCGAGATTGGTTGTGGGTTCGATTCCCATTTAAGAAAATAAATGGAAGATTTTATATTTACATTTCTTTGTTTTTGTATAGAGTTAAGCGTAGGGTGGGCGGTTGTGGGGAACGAAGTGTCTTAACACTAGGTTCCCTCTGCCTACCTGCCGGCCGTATGCAGGATACAGCGTGAAGCTGTTTTTATTTATTTATTAAGTGGATTCATAAGAACAGCTAGTCATTGTGCCGTCCACTTCGTGAGACCTGTGTCACATTATTACCTATTATTCTTTTGAAGCAGAATGAGTCCGGCGTACCGCTGGCTCAAGGGTTTAATAGTAACGTCATGATTGTAGGTTCGATTCACGCTCTGTTATTACTTTTTAATATTTTACTTTCCTCGCTTTGGTAACATGGTAAAAGCACAGAGTTTAGTTTCACAATTTAATACGCATCGCCTCCAGAATTCGGCGGATAGTGGGAAACAGAGTGTCTGATCACTAGGTTCCCTCTCTGTGTTAACGTGAATTTAAGTTAGTAATATGATAGTGAGATAGAATTCTATTATACTTGAGATAATTATTACATTTATATAATAATATAGTAAAAAAAAAACATTTAATTTCTTTTTAGATTGTGTACCCATATATAATATGGAAAGTTAACCTGTATGTATGTATCTAATAATTATGAATTCCATTTCCTTAACATTGAACTCAATAAATTATTTCGTAACACACCACACATTGTTTCCAAGTTCGGTGGAAAGTGAAAACTAAAAAATAAATCTGAAAAGTAAATAAATAAATAAATATTTATTTTATATACAAAGTTAAAACCAATTTTAAATATATATTTCTGATGATGATATGATGTCATTCAGCAGCTCATGATATACTGGTCCACAACACGCCAAGGGGCATTTGACATTGACGTTGATTCACTATTGTCCATTCTGGCTACGTCACTTCGATTATTGATCACGAGTCGGTCCATCTGTAATTATCGATTTCATTTTAATTATTAATATCTTTCGATATCTGGCCAGTCGGGGTGCGGGAGCACATAGTGTGAATGTAAACGTGACGGTCGTGGGGTCGATCCCCACTCGATAGGAAAATTCGGTGGAAAGTGGAGAACGGAGTGTCTGAATACTAAGTGCCCTGCGGGATACAGCATGGATTTTTTGATTAAATAATAATTTAAATAAAGAATAAGGTTATATAAAGGCATGACATAATTGTTGAAATAATTATAAGGATTTGAAAAAGATGGGTTAGTTAATGGGTGTTATTGTGTTTTTTCTATATCAATCATAAATCAGAATAGCATTTCGTGCAGCATTTTCTTAATATTTTTTTCTTTATTCCACATATAGCAGGGTAGACAGAGGGAAGAAGTGTTCAGACATTCCGTCGCTTATTTGCCGTTCAAATGTTCGAGACATTGCCTGTTGAGCGGCGCAACTCAACTCTTCTCATCTTGTTATGTATATAGTTAATACCCTTTTTAAATTTGACGACCAAAAAGTTTTCTAGAAAGCCTAAACATTCGTTTCTCTATTTCTTGTCAATTTGGAGACCATTTTACTTAATAAGTCATCCACATAACTAACTCCTTGTTTAAAATCACCTAAGGTGCAACACCATAATATCTAAGAAAAATAACGGCAAAGAATAAAAAAAACAGACATGAAACGCCACAACGTAACTGAGAAGGTGTCAAAGTTATAACAAAAATATGTGAACGTTGATTATAGAAATGTATTCAATTTTGATTTTTGGGTGGTCTTAATAAAAAATATTATTATTTGACACCGGCTGTAACTGTTACATATCTAAATACGATTTTAGCCTCTATTTACATATAACATAGAGTTGATATCTGTGATTTACTTGAAGAATAAATAGTATTAAATTATGATATATTTGATGAAAAGGAATTGTCGCGTCATCCTGTACGATTGTATAGGAAATTTATTTCGATGACATCGGGCCAAACATAATATTTGGTGAAGCGGCGTTATTTCTTTTGAGTCATAGGTGTTTGAGTTCAAATCTCTCAAGTTGCATAAAAAATTGACAATCACATGTTAATTACGCTTGTGCGAAGAAAGAGCGGTTTTTTGTTTGCTTTATACATTCATTTTGTTTGTTTTTTTTTTTTAAATAATTTTGTTGACGTTTTAGGGTTTCTATATTTTTATTTTCTAGTCTCAACTCTCTGCTCAGGTTGAAGTATGAACAAACTTTTCCAATTTTCATGTTAGAATAATGTAAATGGTAATCCACGCCAATCGTTACTGGACGAATCGAAGTATTTGATATATTATTTTATTTTTCGTGTTGGCCCGACGTAATTCGGGCATCTTATTCGGTGCAAAGTAAGCCCACTCGATAAAGTGAATTGATATATCCAATTAAAAATTAATTAAAAATAAATAGAATGCAACTCAAAAATATTTGATACTTCTTAGCAAGAGAATACATACGAGTATTATTTGTATTAGTTTTACGCTGTATCTATCATACAGCAGTGTAGGCAGGGTTAAAATAATGTTAAGACACTCCGAATTTTTCGAGGCATTGCGAACTCATTCCCTACTGTGTGGACCGAACCCACAACCGTAGTGTTACAGTCACACCCTTGTACCTTGTACCTCTGCGCTACGACGACACCACATACACGGAAGTAAAATAATATATGAAATTGAGCCAATTTTACTATAACAATCAATCTTTAGAAACTCACGCATGGCATGTATGTATGACAAAATAAATCACATCCTCACCCTTTTCCTCAACTCTCAACTCCCAACTTCCATCCCAATATGGTCTCTACAAAGATAAAGATAAGATATATAAATGGTTTTTATGAAGCATCAGGACAGCAGGTGCATCTATCTATCAACGTCACGTCGCGCCGTGACAAACTGACGTACGAGACAATCGATGCCATGCAAAACGGTGCGGCAACCCTTGTTGTACGGCTTATATGGTGTTGTGGCCGATCGAATTATTTTATTATATTTATTTATGATTATTTATTTTTAGATTTAGGTTGTACCCCGTAAAAAGTAGGGAAGGTAGAGGGAACCTGGTGTATTTTATAATTTATAAAGAAAACTTATATAAAAATATTGTTAGTAAAAATAATACTTAAAAAGAAAAAAAGAACATATAACATGTTTATTTTCTAATTATGGGTAGCTCGAGTGTAATAAATGCATGATAAACAGAAAAAAGAGTGAAATATCACGATTTTAAAAATTTTGCAGATTGTCACTATGTTCTTCATGTCTAGTCTGCTATACTGGATATAGCGTGAAGCGTTATAAGAAGGTTATAAGGTATTGCTGAAAGTTCTTTATAATCATTATACAACAACGATATATAATACATTTTTATTTAATGTGGTTACAAGTAGTTTTTAGGGTTCAGTACTTAGGTGCATTAATGGAAAAATGAAAAAGCGGAACCCTTATGAGGAGGTATTAAGCTGAAATTAATGTCGAATATTATAGACCACAGTCCCTGGGAGCACAAAATCAAGAAATCAATCTTGGAGAAAAAAATCCAAAACATGAAAATTAATAGATATTAATAAAAAAAATTATGACAAACTTATAATTGTAGTTAATTTCATACAAAATTAACAGCTTACGTCCGCAAATTTAAATTTGTCAACTCTTAGAAATAGCCCTTACCGTTGTCTACATACAACCCTGAAATTGGTACGGAACTCTCGGTATGCGAGTTTTACTCGCATATGACCAGTTTTTTTTTTTAATTTTATAAATAAAATCAGCTTTTACGTGTAAACACAAATCTTCAATTCTGAATACCGTTGCAAATAAAAACTATCTGTGTATATTATTATAATTTATTTAATACATCAACACCATGTAGCCCGCGCTCAATGTATGCTTTGACAATTTACATCTTAAATTGATGCGAGGTGTCAAGTGGGGGTCGATCAAAATTTCAAATAGACTTCGTAAGTGGATTTTTAGGGGTTCCGTTCAGTAACCGTTGGGAAATTGACTCTGTCAAAGGAATCTTATTCAATTTGCGGCTTATTAATCAACGCTGAGGGAGAGTGAGCTGAATGAACCTAATGAAGTGGGTCTAAGTCATTTGAATACAATTTATAATAATATTTTGGTGGGTGATGATATATTTACGTTTTAATTTTTGGTTAATTGAAAGCTCACGAATGTGTACTAATAATTTCTGTTGAAATTATAATAATTATATAAATAAAAAAGTCAATGTTATAATTTCATCTATCATGATTATAAATTAAAATAGTTACACTATATAAACTTTCTTAACTGAATTAGTCCCAAGTTTTTTTGAAAGTAGAGAATAGAGTTTGTAAAGAAGGTACTTTTCACCCAAATTCAATATATTATATTACGTATAAAGTGTACCTACATTGTATAATTGTCACAGGATCCACTATTAACGCTATAACAAATTGAACTACCGACCTCATCTGGAGCTCCAAATTTTAAGCAATATCTCTTAATACCAAAAAAATAAAAAATATCCACTTATAAAAAATTGTCAAATTATCTTCAGCGCAACCGGCGTGTCGTCAAAGGCAAACCAATCCCGCAAATTGTGGAGCCGCAGCACCCCACCATACCGTACTACACCCACAACATATAATCACGTTCCAAATATCGATACTGAATTGTCATCGTGAAATTATGCAGCGATCGGTTCCAGATTCGATTACAGCCGGCGACAGATGTCAGTGGACGTGACGAATTTTGACTAACCTAAACTACCCTAATGGGACCTTGACTTGGCGAAATAAAATACAATTTCAACTTTGTTCTATTGAAAATAAAGTCGAATTTACGGTGTAACAGTTTCAATATATTCGGTTAAGTATTTGAATCGGTAATCATTCGGTAACCGCAAATTGTTGTCCCTCGATCGGCCGTTGCCAGGAAATTACAATTTCCATTTTTTTTGTATCGTGACGATTTGTTGTGTAATTGTAGTACACAGATATGGATCGAATAACGAGGTGGTTAATTCAAACAAATTAAATATAAAACCAGGGTTGACGCTTGGATCTTGTTTATTTTAATTATATATTATACTTTTTTTGTCTTATTAAATATTAGAAATACTCAGATTATACCTAAAAACAGAATAAAATGCACATTTATATCACTATTAATTTTTTCCGCACGCAGCGGATGCAGCTGGAATATTGCATTCAAAATGCAAAGGAGAATTAAGATATTAATAAATAAGAAAACGGGGATCGAACCCACAACCGTCGATTTTACACTCATACGCTTGTGCCACTGCGCCACGCCACATTACTACTTAATATTCTTTTTTTCTTTTTCTTCGTTAAATTTAAGCCAACAACCGTCACATTCACGTACACCGCATACGAAGTACCACTAATATTCACATAAAAATAGTGTAAATACAACATTTTTATTAAGAACAAACCGACAATGGAATATTTAGTCAATTAACAGAAAAAAAATGACAATTCTTTGTAAAAAGCTACCTAGTGATCTAAACGTTTACCATATAAGGTAGTTGAGTTTATGAATGTCATCGGGTGCAACGAAGGCCGAGTCGCGAACGAACGGCCCCTTTGTACTTGCCGATGTCACTGACACAAGTTGTAAGACGCCTGCGGATACTAGAAAAAAATATTGTGTAATTTTTATTATATATATATATATATATATATTTTAAATATTATATTTTTTAACAAAATTTTGCTGACTGTTAATATAAAATTATTTATTTATTATTATATAATATCTTCTTTTTTTTCGAGTTTTCACGATGCATGCCGTATATAGATAGCAGAGTAGTCAAAAAAATGTTTGCCCGTTTTCTATTTTTCATCCAATTATTCGAGACATAATTAATACATTATAGACATTATTTACACAGAGGGAGAAAGTGTAGTGTAGGCTGTACATGTCACTAGAAGACGCAAATACTTTATTTAAAATAATATACCAAACCGCTCTCAATATAACTTTAAGACAAGCGTTTCACCTGCAAATTCATTGTTAATAAGTGACACATTGCATTACAACACAAAAGTACAGAAATTGTTATAAAATTTCGTCCATTTTTTTTTTTTTGTTAAACGGAAATAAAACACGAATACCTAAGAGCAAAACAGTAGCAAAAAAGCTATAATTTAACTCTAGAACTATTAATATTGACTGTCAGTACGCTGAATGTCACATCACTACGTCCCACTAATGTGACACTGCCCATTGTTGGGCGTCCCCCGAAAAAAGGATGAGAAAAAAAACATTAAAAAATGTATCTAAGATTGTATTTTGAAATATCATCGGCGTATATATTTCATCTTGTCATAATACGGTGGGTCAAAGGAACGGATCAAGTTGATAAATTATACTTGAAATTTGTAATAATGTCTTTTTCACTATTCATCCGCGCTTCGGTGGAGTTGGTGAAGTGATGACGTAACAGGATATCGGGGCTGGTGATGTTATAATCATTGTACTGTATAAGAATGTTATCTTCAATATTTTAAGTAACTATATGGTAGTGAGGCTCTAAAAACTAGCAGGTAACTTTTAAATAACATATGTTTGGAATTTTATATTTAATTTTGTAGCTTTTTATTGAAATAATTAGTTCTAATTAGCTAAGGCGGTTATTTTTGCATGTAACACACACACTGTCTTAAATTCCGGTGGGAAGCAGAAAAAGAAGTGTCAAGACACTCCTTTTTCAAATTAGGTTAGCTCTATCTATCGCGCCATATATAATGACTAAAAAACTTGCCATAATATTTTTAATCGAAGAGCTTTTCGTTATTATTAAATTAGTATAATTTCAATGAACTCTCTGTTATTTTTTCTGGCTACAGTGTGCTTACTTTATCAATATTTATTTTGGCCAAAATAAAATTTCTTTGTTGGATCAAATACATCTCGTGACTGACAGTCACATGTCGAATTAAAAAAGACTGGAATAACAGTATAATTGTTTTATGTCATCTGCTTTGTAATATAAAATCATATAAATAAATAATGAATAAAAACTTCATTGAAGAAAAGCTTTATTCACATATTTTTTTCGAATTGTGTATTAATTACTATGTATTAAGTTTAATGAAACTATTTTAATTTGACGTCACGTATTTTTTTATATTAAATTAATTTCGTTTATAATAAATTTTATAGATACTTAAAATCTATATATAGATCTAATATAGATATTTAAAAACGTAAAATTAAAAACGAAAACCAATCAAATCTCCTGAACTAGTACAATCTATCTATCTATCTATTGACTTGTACGATTTGTCACAGCGGCCTGTCCGTAATGGACCCCCTGACAAATGATGCTGGTGCTGGACTAATGACTCGGAACGGTTATTACGATCAGATGAACGAGATCTAATACTGTCGCGCCAGAGCCTGGGTGGTGGCGAGAGAAAGCTCGTTAATGGTTGTGCTTGATTAATTTTACTTTATACCTAAGTTCTACGTTTATGTTATATGGCTTGATGGGGTTTTAATTTAATTTTGTGATCATAAAGTGATTGAGTAGTTACTTTTGAAGAGGATAACTGTAATTTTCGTTCCCAATATAATGAGTGAACCTCTTAAAAATAAAGTCTTTATCTAATATAAAAATTTCGATCTATAATTTGTTTTCGTTATGACCTTTCAATTCAATACAATTAGTTATTTACGCATAATATAAAAAAACCAATAAAAAGTACGTCGTGCTCGCCCACCGAGGCTTTCGTGCTAAAATCTGGATCTTTTGTTCTTTTTATACTTCATGTAGTATCCCCCACACAGCAGGGTATGCAGAGGGAACCTAGTGTTAACACACTCCAAGTTCCTCACTTTCTTCCGAGTTCTGGAAGCATTGCGTTTTGAGTGGCGGAACTCAACTCCGCTGCTTGCCTCGACACCAGAACAAGCAAATGCATCAAATAATAGGCATATAAGGGCTGTTATATATTTATTGCATCATCAATTTTTTACTTTTTTCATTTATTTCTATTGAAGTTCTGATTTCGTGCCAAATTTCATAACTGTAGATTGACGGGAAGTATCCTATTCGTTTGATTCCATGGTGAATTTCATACAAAATGTAGCAAAAACGATGTATCAAATGTTGATTTAGAAACTTAATTTTTTCTCTGCTTCGAGAAACAAAAGACTTGAAAGTTTTATATTAATTTCAGCTTAATACCTCCATGCGATCATGATAAAAGATTTTAACCTATAACGGTTCCGTTTTTACCTTTTCCGTGCCCTAAACAGTGTTTATGGACATAAACTAGATTTAAAAACGTCATTATTACACAATTCGTAACTGGAAGCCCAAAATATCAAACGTAAAGCTTTAACAATAAATCTTGTGTATACAGACAGGCACACCGTCCCTTTAGAATTGAGTGTCATATTTCTGGTCCACTACCAAATCGACTGCGATGATTTTTGTTTTCCCAAATCCATATTTCATGACTACCCCCGGGCAGATATAAATCTAAGATCGTTTTTAATTATACTAGTAATGTCCTCCAAGCTATACTTATGTTAATTTTATATGAAACTCGGTAGCTTTGATATTTCTTTTGTCATTTCACTTAAGAAGGGTGGTTTGTATGGAATAGGCTTTTTTCGATTTTAAATTTTCGTCTATATCTTTCATTATTTGTATAATTTCGCTTTTTTTCCTTATGTGTTGTATCCCGCATATAAATAAGTAGAGAAATCTTAGCATTAAGGTTTTAAGACATTTTGTTTCCTATTTTCCCCACAAATTTTGAGACATTGCGTGTTACGCAGCGTAACTGACAACCTCGTAATGTCTCCATACCAGGGCTGAGAAATAAACATGCTTCTTGAAGTGGGAATATTTATACAACTTATTATTTTTCAACCCTCGTACGTACCATTAAAATTATTATATAAATAAGTTTTTAAATTTAAAATTAAAATTATTATATAATACCACCTATCCGGTGGTAGTATTTCATATAGGTAAACCTTAAAATGATATACTAAAATGCAAGTTTTAGTATCAAATGATAACATACCGTTTCCTTTCCATAATATTAAAATTCCACACAAATGAGCATTTATAGATAAATCCACATCTCTTCCATAGTTATAAGCGGCTTCGTATCTGGTATCCGCGATGACTTGCCAGAAGATCTGACGATGATGTATGTGCTTGCGGTAATGAGGGCCAGGGTCTCTCGGCCTACGATACCGATATATGGGCTTTATATGAGTGTAGTTTTGGAAAATCTAGTCTAGTGAATTTTGCCACAGTTAGCGTACAGGAATATGATTGTAAACGCGATAGTCGTGGGTACAATTCCCATTTGGGGTGGTAAAATATTTATAAGAATATTTTCAGTTTACCGCTCTGATTCAGAGACGTAACTTGGCGTTGATTTCCGGTACACATCACGCTATGTCCCAAGAATTCGGAGGAAATTGGGGAACGAAAGTGTCTTATTGGGAAACAGAGTGTTAGATTTCGAACGAACGTCTTAGCATTAGGTTTCCAGGTTCCATAGTCTAAGTTCCAAGTTGATAACAGTTTTTAAAATACTTAAAAATGTAAGAAAGCCATGAATGCTTATATAAAATTCAACCGACAACATTTAAAACCGTAATGCGTACCTAAAAGACAGATGCACACTACACTGTTACTATTTACTTACTATTCAAAAAGGTACAAGTTCAAATCCTGCTTCACCCTATCTTAAATAAAAAAAATTGAACATAAGCACAAAAGTTGAATGTATTTTTGAGGCCCACAATGACGGTGGCTACTTCTCACACCTTTCTAAGTCGTGTATTATGAAAGCATCATCAGCTCAACCCTGGCTACCATTAAAACCTTTTGATGGTACCGATAAATAAAAATCTGATTGGCATTGATCTGTACAGCTTCCATTTGGAAGTTCATTAGGGTACACTGACGTTGGATAGACAGAACAAAAACTGTGGAGTGGCTACTGAATTGTTGATGCAACTAGATTATGCGTGTCGGTTAGTTCTATTAAACAGTATTGTGGGTTATTTAAAATAAAATAATATCTATTACAAGATGTGAATATTTGTGTGATGCAATCATGTTATTTTTATTATAATGTTATTTTTTTTTTAATGTTAGGTAATTTTTCGAAAAATAAAGCACTGTATGGCAAAATCCTTAGGAAATTGTAATAATTACTTTAATATATATATTTTTAAGTTCTGTATCGTAAATTTACTAAATAGATATAATTTTTTTAACAAGTACTAAACACTCTACGTCTCCATATATTTCTCTGTGCCACACCTATCGCCCATTAGTAGCCGACACCCTCGCGATTAACGATTGACTTGGCTTTTGTGGTCATTTTTTTCACTTGTCGCTTATGGAAATTTTTTTGAATGTCAAACAATTTCAACATTTTGTCAAATCATCATGATCAAATGCGCCGTCTCTAATTCAGGAAATCTTCATGTCACTACACGAGATGGCAGTGGAAAATAAGTGGATTTAAGTGGAAATTTCAATTATCTTACCTATATATATCTACCTACATATATTTGCTTATATATCAGCTTCACGCTGTATCCCGCACACATAAAGATGTCTATAAAAAATAATAATCACACAATAGTTACAAAACGGCCATAACAAATAAAACACGATGCCTAAAAAGAACACAAAAAAATATTCGAAAGCCACACACGAGTGAGGTATTTTCACGTAGAATTATCATAAAATTGAGCGGATCGGTGTCAGCGTGCGTATGTACAGTCACATCGCAAAATTAATGCCAACCGGAGATAATCGATCTCCACAATGACATTTCACTCAATTGAGTTGCGGGTAATGGCCATACCTATACGAGAGAACATGTTGAGAATTATAGTTAAAGTATCAATATATGTAGTGATTGATTGTAATATAGCTAGGATTTACTTATATAAGTTATTTTAATGATGATTGTTGTTAAGGCTACATGGATTAGGCTATATTCGTGTGACTGGAGAAGGGCAGGTTGAGTCGACATCACTCAACCGGCAATGCCATCAGAATTCAGCGGACGGAGTGACTTGAAACGGAGTGTATTAAATTTAGGTTTCCAGTTTCCCTCTGCCTACCCTGATATATGCAGGATCAATTTGGAGGATTATAGGAGGTTCAAATTGAACCAATGTCTCGAAAATTGCTCGGTGCATATAAGAGTGTCTTTATACTAGATTCCCTCTACTTACTATGCTGTATGCGGGATGAAGCGGAGTACTTAAAACACGTATTATGAATGTATTATTTTATATATAATTATTGTACAAACTAAATGCCTGCTTATGATAACACACGATGAATAAGAAGAATTAAATAACAAAAATATTAACTATCTTCCTAAATATTTATTTAAAACAATTCTTAAAAATCTATCTAACTAAAAATCTGAATACCGAAAGTCGTTATCAAAAATTGATAACGATTTAAAAAAAACACACGTTACATCGGCGAATTCAAAATTTGCAAAGCCACGGATATAGCACTATCCCGTTTCGAGCCCTCCCCGTAGTGGTATGAATAAATAAAAGTTCACCGTGTGAACTGTTTGTATTCTGTTTGCATATAGACAGTTTTACAGATTTTCATGTGATAGAATTCATAGAAAAATATTTATATCTTACTAATATTTTTAATAGTGAAAGTTTGTGTGAATGAATGTTTATTTTCATTTCGTTACTCTTGGTAATAAGAAAAGAAAAATGCAATGTATAGATAATTGGGTGAAAATTCGATAACGGAGTGTCTTAATTCTCCGTCCCTAGATTTTATGGGTAGCCAGAAACCCCTACATGCACAAAACACCGATAATCTAAAAATGCATAAATGTGTTCCCTATTTACTTATAATTTACAAAGAAATTACAGAATAAATCTTATAATAATAATTAATAATAATCTTATAATAATAATAGAATAATTATTAAAACCAACTAAAATAAAAAAAAACAAAACACAACAAAAAGATATCCATCTCCATTAAAATTAACATTAAGTGATCTCAACACCGTCTTCACACCATAAACGAAATCCACGACCAGATCTCGCAACACAATATAGCTTATTCGTGACGTCCTTTCCTATCTGAATGTTAGAGTTTGAGTTTAGAGTTTACCGTTTCATGGGCGTTCCCTCGTTGGCGTAAAGCCTGCAAATGATATTTCCCTTGTACAAGCGCGAAATGGCCGTAATTATAAAAGCATCAATCAGTTGCGCGTGCGCAGCCCCGCCGGCGCGCTAAATGCTTATTAGCTTAATATACATGTTGTGGTTATGTAATATTATAGTGTATGTAAGTACCTGATGTATGACGACATGATGGGTTGTCATTTTTATTTATTGCCAATTTTTACAAGTAAATTATGGTTGTTAAATAAATATGACACATTCAGGTTTATTTTTTATAAGTGCTTTGTTTATTATCGAATTTAAAAGTTTTATAAAAGGCTTTTTGCACTGTTTTTTTGTTACGCTTCATATGAAATAGCAAACAATTTCTTTTTATTTATATTAATTTACTTTAGAAAATTGATATAGGATATATCGCAAGACGATATTTTGTTATGAAGAGAAAAATAACTGTCATTACAAAAGCAAAGTTCCGAAGAGGTTATTTGCATATGTGATGATATTTTACTTACTTTTTTCTGGAACTTTTATTAAATACAAAGTGGATCAATAAACCGTTACCTATAATTTAATCTCAGAAGTCGCAACAGTGATGTAACATTTGTCAGCAAATGCCAATATAATTTCATGTTATCTATTTATGTGGGGAAGCTATATAATGAAATTAAGATATTTTTATGTACAAGTGAGATTTTTTAAATTATCTTTTACTAAACCTTTTTTATCATACATTTTCATTAATAATATTTTTTTGTAAGAAACAATATGATGCTAGTCGTGGTACCGTTTGCACAAAACTAAACTAAAAAACTGCCAACGTAACAGGTTATGGGTTCGATTTCCACTCGCATGTGTTTACTTGTAGTTCATTAGGTTCAGATATGCCTGAAAAACATTAGATTAGATAAAGAATAACGTTGCAACCGCTACGCAGCAGAAAATGCGTTCCAAATGGACAGAAAGTAAAGAACTACGCAGACCTACCTTTCAAAAAATGTAACTCGGAAAGATATTTTTTAAGTCTTATTAACTTAGGAAAGAATATGTCTTTCAATTCCTCGTCATGAAACATTAAAAATATCAAAGTTAACAGTGTTAGATAACCGCTGCAATAATTCAAGTTTCCAAAACATTTAACTTGGCTAATTTGCCAACCCGGATGTACATATTTTAATATTAAAAGGAAATAACGATGTTCTGTTAACTACACTCACTTCTTGATAGTCACGACGATTACGGAGTGTCCCCATTCGTCGCAATGAAGGGCGGTACTTAAATTATTAAAATTTAAAATTTAAAATTCGCTCTTACCTCTATAGGGATAGAGTTGAAATTTAAAATGTATATATTTCTATAATCAGTGAAGGCGAGAGGTAAGTGGTGGAAGCTATTTGGCCAGGCATTACACTCGTATCATTATGTAGTTCAAATGGCGTGAATATAAAATGTTGTGCAACCTAATCACTAATGGACCAGCTTTGTTCTTTTGTATGATGAAGTGTCATTGGGTGGATGGCTCGTGGGGAAACTGGTTTACGTAATTGAGGATCTATCAGGGTTATAGATTATGCTGCTCTTTGAAAAAACTTGAGGAAAGATAAAAGTTATTTTTTTCAGCTTCACGCTACATTATACACATACGCACGTTCTTCCCGTTTGTGGCGGTGTAGGCAGATGGATCCTAGTGTTGAGACACTCCGTTCCCCACCTTTCATCAAATTCTGGAGACATTGCGTTTTGAGTGGTGGAAAGTAAGGTCGCGCTTCGTTTCTACACCAGAACGATGCAATTAAAATATTAATAATTTTATTTTCTTAATAATTTCCTCGTTAAATCTACCCTGCAACTCCACAATCTATCACACCACCACCATCAGTCACCAAAAACTACAGATACCTGATCTAACATCACACAAAAACAGTTCTAAAATTTCCACACCATGCCACGTTCCACCCGTTCTCGTATAAGGGGAGGGACGGGGATTGTGGGGTAATGATACGAATTATGATAATTGTGTAAGCGCACGAGGCGTGGTCATATGACAATCACGTGCACCAAGTCGTAGTATAATGAACGGGTGCATGGATCATATCACAGGTGGTTCGTAGAGATGGTCGAGTTGTCGATGGAATATTTACCTATATATAATATGTGTTTTATTATTTTTAATATCGTTCCTTCACTCTGGTGTCCAGGAAAAGCACTGCGTTGAGTTCCGCCATTCAAAACGCAATGACTTCAGAATGCCGCGGAAAATGAGGAACGGAGTGTTTTAACTCTAGGTTCCCTCTGCCTATCGTTCTGTGTAAGGGAGTGAGATGTGAACATTATACAATCATGTAAAGTAAGCAGAGAAAAAAATAACTTCTTTATAACACAATGTAATGAAGATGGTGGAGCTCACTTTTATACTTTTCTTAAAACGGCTAGGAAGTAGAAATATTTTAACCTACTATCGACAAATACTTTCAAACTTATTTAACATTTAGGAAAAAATACGTTAACAACTTGTTTATGAAAATAATAAATTGTCAAATTTAATTACCAATGTGTGTAATCTATAAAAGTTTTTTAATTTATAAAAGTTTCTATAAAAGTTGTAGAAAAATTAAAATATCGATACATTCATATACCAGCACGTCCTCGTGTAAAGATTATTATTATTTTAATATCGTTTCTGTGTATAAGTGGCTACCTCCAATGACATTTCTATTTATAATTAGTTATTTGTATTTAATATATAAAAAATGTTAGAAATAATAAAAATTGTAGGATTTTTACTAAAGTAAGTATCTCTTATCTACCTATAAAAAAATTGAACGTAACTATGTTTTGATCTTGAATTTTATAAGTTAAATATAATTTTGTTTTTCATTTTCTACGATTCCATCGCCATTGCGTGCTTGCTTTTGTATCTCAGGGCAGACATGTGACATACACGTCAATTTTTGTTATAGTGCGGAATTCCAACGAAAATCAACGTCAAGTGTTTTAAAACGATTTATTAATAAGTTTGCACGCATACCATTTTTTAGCTTCACGCATCATCCCGCATGTAGTAAGGCAAGCTGAGGCAACCTTGTATTAAAATACTCCTTTTCCTTCGTTTGTTATACATATATTAATATATTATTAAACAAATAATTTATTATAATATATTATTTCTAGTTCTAATTTCGAACCAGCGACAATACTCTCATAGTCAATTACCGTCCCTGGAACTAAGGACCGTCAAAGTTATTTATGCTCTATATGTTTGGACGGAAAACTTATAATTATCGACGAGAATCGAACTCCCAGTTACGACCTATAATAAGGAGGGAATAGTGTGTAAGTATAGTGCGCGAGCTATAATACTGCTTTATGGGATCCTTAAAAAATAATGAATGTCATTCACTGAGGGACATCTTCTTGGCTGTAATGGCGGTGCCTGTAATTGTTTAGTTAATTATATGTGAATACTTGAAATTCCTAGATTTAAGAATAATGTTAGGTATTGTAGTTATATTAAATAGTCTTTGTTTAATATACTATGTACTTAATAATTAACTGAAATAATATAGTAATTTTTATATAGCAAAAAGAAAAGTCAACGATTTCAAGAATTAAAAAAATTATAAAATAATTTAATAAAAATATCTTATGGAAACTTAACTATAATTATATATTTAAAATAACTGGAGCGATTTGTCTTGAGACTAGAACGAACAAATGAAAATATTAATTAATAATAATTAATTCCCATGAATGGGAATATAACCCATAAACTGTTTATCGTCACACCCTAGTGCTCCTGCGCCACAGCAGTACCTACCGTACCGTACCTGTAGGTAGGCATATAGTTATATAATATAGCCTCCAGATCTAAAACTTTCTAACCTTAAAGCCTAAGTGGTAAACAAAGTTATGTCGATACCTTGACTATCGCTCACGTGTACCGCGCCGTGCCTGGCACTTGATGTGTTTAATTAGTACAGTATTACACATTTTTCTTAAAATACCTTAGTTTAAATGTAGGTTAATTTAAAAATCGGAAAATAATTTTAAGAAGTTTTTTATCTCTACGTATGAATTTCTTTTCTTCTTTGATTTGGGCAAGAATAAAAACTTTTATTTAGAAAAGGTATAAAAAATTGAACGTAACTGGACTTAAGCCCGCGCCTTCACATGATTACGTGAACGAATGGCTCAATGTTCAGAAAGCTTGGACGGTTTCCAAGAAGCGACGGTTCAAATCTCGCTTCATTTGATGTTATACGTTTTATAAAAAAATATTAGGCATACTCCACTATATTTACAAATTACTCTGAGTTTCGTCTTTTGAGACTGTTACGTAGTTAATAATATATATTATAAGCGTGTTTAACATTTAAGAGGTTAACCTATTTGCATTATGTGGTGTACGGTATCTTGGCTGGATGCTACGAAGGTGTTACTGACAATGCGGGTGTCGTGGGTTCGATGCCAATGATTCTCAATCTCCAATACCACAAAAATTACCAAAACAAAACAAACGCCTAAGGACATGGCAGCGTCACCGTGCCTGGCACTACAGTGTCCAATTAACACTTTTAATTTTACACCCCATCAAAAGATAGATAAAGATAAAGATAACCCAAAACAGTAATTGAAAAGTTTGTCTGAAATCCTCGAGTCACTGCGACAAGAGTGACGGCGTCACGCGATACCGTACGATACAACAACCCGTTGTAAAAAAAAACTTGTTTTCCAAGTGAAATTAAAACGTTTAAGTGTTTATGTCCTTAAAAGTTATTTTGAAATTTAAAACAGGTAATTTGTTAATAAACTTATTAGCAAGGTACCTATTTAACTTTTTTAATTAACAAATTATTTACCTTACCATGAGTAGTAATCGAACCCACAAACCGTCTCGGTAACAGTCACTTAACTAATAGTAAGTAATCGCCAATGTCAATAACATAACTTTAATACACAGTAGTTGTCTATCATAGATATAGATGCCGTCTGCACCCCTCATGACTAAATAATGAAGGGAAGTTACAAAATTATGTATGTCATACATTGTTTGTCACGTCCCGAATCGAATCCCGGCCCCTTGCGACGCTTTAGCATTTGTCTTCATTTTGCTACTTAGTCTTAGAGGGATGAGTTGTTGTCGATGAAAGTCACACAAAAATGTCGATAGCAAAATTTAATCGTTGATAACTTTACGTAGGCTAGCTACGCCGTACTTATTTCGAATCAGATCTCACAGTGAATTTTGAACCTTCATTTTAGGTTCACGCTGTATCCCAGATGTAACGAAGTAGGGAACTTGGGAACCTAAAGTCTGTCCGCAGAATTCTAGAAGCATTGCATATTTAGCAGCAAAACTCAATGCTGAAGCTTGTCACTTTACTAGAGCAAGAAAATTTAAATTTTAATTGCCTCGGATGGGGATCGAACCCACAACCAGTCGTGTTTACAATTTCACATTGTGTCTCTGGCCACGTGAGGCTACGTTATTAAAGAAATAGACTATAATAATCTTGCAACATCACTACAAGCGCACAACAAAGACTATCGATATTAATTCCGCCTCCGCCCACCAAATCACGTCGCTATCTAATTATTCGATATTCTGCGACCGGTAAATATTAAATTATGAAATTCGGGACTCCCCCGGGAAATAATGGCCGTTGTTTTTAAATGAAATAAGGAGGCAATACGCAACGGTTTTCAATTTGTGTGCCTGCCTATTGTTTTATTTTATTTCAGATTGTTTTTTTGCAGTACAAGTCTCTTGTAGAGAAAATTAGCCTACTTGAGTTCGTCTTTAAATAATTGGTTGAATTGTTTTTTGGTTAATTTTAGGAGTTTATGATTTAATATAATCTGAGACCAGTTGTGGTGCAGTGGCACAAGTGACTGTAAGCGCGACGAAGCAAAGCGCGGGATAGAGTCCTGACACTCAACATTCAATATGCCCTGAATTCGGTGAAAAGTAGGGTCGGAGTGTCTTATATCTAAGCTCCCTCTGCCTTTCTATCTATCTAAGCTTAAAAAAAATTTAAAATTAAAGTAGAAAGTAAACATAAATATGGAAATGGAAAAAAAACTTAGAACCTAACCATTACAGTCACACTCTTGTGCCACTGCGCCACGACGGCCTCCAATAAAAATAATAAAGAAGCATTTTTGCTACCTTTTTAGATAGTTTCGTGAAACTATCTAAAAAGATAGTTACTATCTTTTTAGATCGTTTCGTGCTTTTTCCCGCATAGCAGGTAAGACAGAGGATGCCTAGTGTTAAGAAAATAATATTTTTTTGCCCCCTTATTTACCCATGCCCTGGCAAGTATCTATAGTAAGTTCCACCATACGATTAAATATACCTGTTAACGATCAGCCACATATCACAGTAGATATTCAACATATGTATCTTTTACAAAAAATTAAATTACCTATAGATATTTCCCGACCTGCCCCAACTTGCTATACGCCGACAAGTATCACCATACGTTTAAATGTACCCAACAGTTAACAATCAGCCACATCAAAGGCCGCCACTGCCACCAGCTCCAAACCACCGAGGAGCAATTAGAACGTTAAAGGACGACGCCGCGAGGCACACGTGGGAATGGGTTTGAATTTAGGTACCAATTTAGTTTGAGGTGCAACGCGACAGATACAGGGACGCGGTGCGGAGGGTTACAGCTTTTGGATGAAGCTTTTTATTAAAAGATCGAAAAAGGGTTTTTTTTTTGGTTTATTGGTTTGAGTAAAAATAATATTTGATAGTTTGATAGTAGTATATTTTATTTATTGTAGAAGTGAAGTATGTATTTAATATTTTTCTTCTTTTTCTGTATCTTTACACTGTATCCCGTTTGTAGCAGAGTAGGCAGCGGAAATCTAGAAGATATCCCGTTTCGGCGCGCTTTGTCTTATTACGAGATCGAGGTAAATAAACATAACTCATTCCACCAATAAAAACAATTATATAGACGCTAATAAAATATATTACATTTTTTAATTAGCTTCACGCTGTATCCCGCACACAGCAGATTAAGCAGAGCTTAATGTTAAGACACTCCGTTAAACACTGTTTATTTTTTTAATTTTTAATAAAATTACCACTATTTCTCAAGATTCTTCCCAAGTTCTCTCCTATACTGTAGGCACAATATTAATATCGGGTCGCGTCGCATCTCCCGAGGGGTTTCTAAATCATCCGTCCCTGTCGCTCCCTCGCGTCCGTCGCCTTCGCGAGCTATGGATAAGACTGGAAGAATATTGTTATTTGTTAATACATATTTAATATAAGTATTGAAATTTTAGATTTTGAATTTTTTTATTAGAAAAGAAAGAAGAATATTTTTATGTGCTTCCAATAATTCATAAAAAATGTTAAATTTGAATCTATAACCCAAAAATTACTAATAAATATTTAATTACCTAAACCAATGTGAAAAAAAGTTACTATATAGGTTCTAGCACACAGCATCTAATTGTAAACGTGACAATTGTGGATTCGACCTACACTTGAAAGAAGAAGATTTCTTATATATTTAAATTATTTTTATTATTAAGAGTGCGGTGTTGAAATCCGCCACGAAAATAGGCCAGAGTGTCTTAACCCTAGTTTTATATATGGAAATTCTATCTATATGGAAAAAATCGTGAACCTGTACCTATAAAGTTAATATATTTTTATAACCACAGTCATATCCACGCTTGCATACGAGAGATAGCGCCTTCGGTAACATTCGTTTTACGTTGTAATTTTTCTTATGTTATTTATTTATTTATTACGAACTGAGTGATCTATATCTTGTCATATCTTACACTCTTGTAAATGGGCCGGTATTTATTCACGAACGGCTTTTGTTTGGCGTGGAAATGTCTTTTGTTTTCTTTTCTTGTTTAATTTTTATGCGTTTTTTTCTTTCTTTCTCTCCTTCTGAAGTTATGTGGGTCTATGCTGAGAGAAATGAGTGGCTTATTCTTTTATTCTTAATTTCTCATTATAAGTCGCAAACAGGTATATTCTCTAATTAAATTGTCATAAACATTTTGTGACGAGAATTCAACAAAATATTTTTCTTATTAAATACGAATCAAAGCCTCCTTGTGTATTGCCCCGAGTGAAAATCAAACCTGCCGTCACGTGTACAATGTACAACACTGTACCACTGTGCCACGACGGTCTTAATTATTATTTAATTTATCTGAATTTATAAGATTGACTAAACCTCTACCTACAAAAAATAGCAAAAATAAAATATGAAAACGTCCCACCACAAGACACCTATTTCCCTTTCAAAAATACGTGTAAAATACCAAAAAACAAATCACAACTCAACATATCCACTTCCGTTTGAAACGATTCTTCCAGAAACAGACATGACCTCCTGAAATAAGGGAAACTCATTAAACAAAACGCTTACGCAATTACCGAACGAGATGTTTAAAGTTATTTATTGGATAGTGGTAGCACATAACATAGTAGTTCGCAAGTAAAGATGACTTTTTAAATGACGTCACACATAAATATAATATTTCAATCCTTTTAAGATATAATATGACATGAAATTAGCAAAAGAATGGACTTAAGTTAGGTATGCGAGTAAATAAAGATTTGAGTGGTTAATGTTAAGTGTAAAGCCTTTACTTGTTGGTATATTTTGTTTCGTATATTGCATGTGTAACTAACTACCAGCTAGAGTTACGTTTGTATGTAATAAATATATAATAAAGCCGTTTTGGTGCAGGAGTATAAGCGTGACTTCGATTTCCACTTGGAAGAATGTAGTATTTAATATCCACATTTCTTCGCTGTGGCCTGATGCAACGCGCCAAATGCGAACTTAGAGGTTCCGAGGAGCAGGGAAATACAAATAGTTTAAAATACTTTCCTTAGGCACTATGTAAATAATAATTTAATTATTATATTATTAAACAGTCAAAATTGACTTTAATATTACAGTGTAATAACGTCATTGTCATAAATATTAATAACGTCATTGTCTTTAATATAAAACATATAAGCACATTAATAATACGATAATTGTAAAAATAAAGCGGTGAGTTATTGTTTTTTAATGGATTAACGCAGCTTGAAACTGTATCACCCGTCGATTCGAAGCCGATACATCTGCGTGA
Organism: Heliconius aoede; assembly: GCA_037355905.1. Taxonomy (NCBI): domain Eukaryota; kingdom Metazoa; phylum Arthropoda; class Insecta; order Lepidoptera; family Nymphalidae; genus Heliconius; species Heliconius aoede. Next base: position 210,171 of record JBAIZZ010000053.1, on the reverse strand, counting down.
GGGTAAGTAATGTGTGATATCGATATTTGTTTTATCGAGTTGTTAATAAATTTATATAATTTTTTATCGGTATTTCTTCACCTCCGGGTAGGCGGAGGATTGTTATATAGGTACTTGCATAGTATTAAGCTATTTCATTTACTGATTTTCGTTCATTTTGTGCGCTTTGCCAGAAAAAATAATTAAAATAAAATACATATCTTATCAATTCCCCGTATAGAGATCGAAGCGACTACAAACGCGGGTAATAGCCACTCTGTCCCAATAAACCTATACAGATTAACTAGTGCCTATAGCATACTATAAATTATTTTATTATATCTTCATATTCATCACATCACTAGGTCTCACCATATTTTTATAGCACGTTCCACCCTTTCCCCTTGATTTGTCGAGTCCAGATGTCAGACAGGTGAGTTACACGCCAATTCATGATCGATTCTTTACTAATTTTGGATGGATTCGGTTTTTACTTACTCTACGATCTTTCATTTTGTGAAACTAATAAAAATTTTTTATTCATAATTTTTTTTATACTTAGGTAGGTTTTTTTAAAAGATTTCATACTAAGAAGAAAGGTTACAGTTTTAGGAAAAAAAATATTTTAGATATCGTTTAAAAATCGTAATTTCGATTTTCTGTCGGGAAATTTTTTTCTTTTTATTTTAAACAAAATATTGCATTTTGTGTCGACACTAAGCAGATATTCAAATAAAATATTACCAATTACTATTAAAAAACGGTGAAATTGTTTTAAAATAAGAATATGCAGATGAGATCTGCGATATCAGTAGGGTGCTGCAAAAATTAGGATCACGAGGGACTGTTGACGTGTTCCTTATCAGCGAGGTTAGTTATACGACTTCAGGTGACAGCTATCTGAGTGTAAGTCAATGTCCAGTTGGAGATACGAATGTGTTGAAGCTTAATTTCACCAGGATCTAATATGGAAATGATATCGATTGAATATTTTTATCAGGTATTTTTAGATTAGTTATTTAGGTAACTAAATTTAAGCAGTAAGTGAAGCAATAAACATGGCAAAAAACGAAAAAAAAAATAAAAAAATGCATCAAAATCTTATCAACGGCAAACAAAAGGCAAATCTCTTTTCCCGATTACACCAGTCTTTATTCAAATATGCAATGATACTGAATTAATGAGATTAATTACATAAATTAACAATTATTATTATTTTATTATTATTAGTTACAGAAATACTCCATTAATAATTGACGAGACCTTCGTGGAGGCCCACAGGCACAAGGATGTGACTGTAACGCGATAGTTGTGGGTTCGATCCCCACTCGTGAAAAAGGAACATTTACATCTAAATTTGTATTTCCGTTTCTTCGCTCTAGTAGCGAGGGAAAACGCGCGACGCACTTCCACTTAACCACTTGTTCTAAGGTCACTAACAGTGTCATACTGATAAAGCTACCGTAAACGGCACTGATAACAGCTGAGTGAAATTAACAGAAGAGACACGTTTAATTTACTTCACTTTACATATTCGTGATATTTACAAAGCTTAATTAATATAAAAAGTGGGCTATTTAACAATTTTTATATTTTTGTTTGTTATTAAATTCGTGTTACAATTTTTGTAATAAGGTTTCGACCAGCACCCATTGTCCCACAAATTGGGCTGTGCCTGGGAGTATGTATGAAAACTGTCACCTTTACCAAGCCTGCAAATGATGATATTGAGTGAACCCACTTTTTTAATTTTTTCTTACAAAATCAAAAAAAAATTGACGTGTTTACATAAAATATTTTAAAAACTCCTTCTATAAGTAAGATTCTACAAATAACCGCAACATATCGTGACAAGACTGATTAGGTCACGTCTATCTGGCGCTATCGTCGCTAAGTGCTTCGAGGCGTGAATGCAAATGAGGTGCGGGTTCAAATCATTGTGTGACATTTGAGATCTACACATACACTTAAACTATATCAGCAGAAACACTTTAAGTAAACAGTTTACTAATTTATTATATAAATTATATTTGTTGATTAGGTGTTAACGATTTTATACACATAAGTTTATATTTTATTTTTACAAAAAATACTTAAGATTATAAAAAAATAAACGATTAAATCAAATCATAAGAACTTTATTGCACAAAAAAAAATATTAAACCAAAGTATTATATAATTCAATTAAAATTAAATCAGAAACCGCTGTAATATTTTATTTCCACCGGATTTTACAGGCATAACGTGTTCAGTGGTAGAACTCAACACTACGTCAACTTTCGTCTTGATACCAGAGCTAAGAAATGGAAATATTAACAAATAATAATTCAATCCCCCGAGTGGGAATCGAACCCACCAACCCCTGTTCTTGTGTCACGACAACCTCTATATGGTATATCTATACAAAATACAGTATATCTATATAGATAGATAGACATCTTCGAAGTTTATAGCTGTATCATAATAGCCGGTTCTCCTGTCATGTTACAATGGGGACTAATTAAAAGACCTTCGCGTTAATTAGATTCGGGTTTTCGATGATCCTTGCAGAGTTAACGACTGTGTCTCAGACGGACGTCTCCTTGGGAACGTATACAAATAAGTTCTTAAAAAAAGACTAATATCTTGGACCGATATGACCACAACGATATGACGATTACGAATTCAAATCTCATTTGAACAATATAATAACCTTACCTAGAGTAAAGACACTCCGTTTTCCACTTAACGAAAGAACTCTTCACAGCGTCTTGTCTTATTATTAGAGCGAGGAAATAAAAATAAATGATTCCCTCGAGTGGGAATTGAACCCGCAACCACCGCTTGAAGTAAGATGCTATGCTAGCCACGGCGACCTCAAATTTCAAAAAAGTGAAGACAAGTATATTTTGTATTCTTTGTATTCTCATATATAATTAACAAGAATGCATAAGGAACTATACAAACCGTTCCAACTGATAAAACCGCTGATAACACGAAACAATAGACGCTCTCGTATAACTACAAATTGTATTTGAACCTCGATCTCATAAGTTATATGTGAAATTTTTTATATTGTTTATTTCAATTGTAGAAAAAACATCATGTGCTATAGTGAGAGAGATATTGCGAATGTTGGTTGTCATTAATACCACGAAGGTCGTATGTTCAAATTTAATATTATAATTAGATAAAACAAATAACAGAATAGAAATGAGGCCAGATGTAGCGCAGGGGCACAAAGTGTGCTGCAACATCGACTGGTTGTGGGTTCGATCCCCATTCGAGGAAATGAAATATTTATTTATATTTTTATATCTTCGCTCTGGTGTCGTGGCAAAAGGCGGCGTTGAGTTCCGCCACTCAACACGTAATGCCTACAAAATTTGGGGGAAAATGGGGAACAGAGTGTCTTAATATTAGGTTCTCTCTGCCTACCCTGCTGTGTGCGGAATACAACTTAACACTGATTTAACTTAATTTAAATAATAGAACATTTAAATGGTAGAATGTATCAACAATCTGTACAGAATTCAGAGTGAAGCTGAAATGAAACAGGCAAATACAATAATTAATAAAAAAAGTTATAAAAAATAAAATTAAAAAATAGTTATAGTATATTGATGTTAATAGGTTCAAATCTGAATCAAAATATTATTACATGTACCTTGTATAAGTTAACCCTTGTCCGGATAGGTAAGTAGAATTTCACCACGAAATTTAGCCAGAAAAAATCTACTAGCACCACGTTTCTTCTTATAGCAGGACATATCAAACACACGCATAGAAGACTACAGGCCTAGTAGCAAAAATATTCAAGTCTCCGATTTCCGAGCCATTGCATATCGAAAAGTGGAACTCAGAACCGTAATTTGTCATAGTAAAGGAATAAGATCGAATCCACAACCGTCGCTATCAAATACAAACACCATGCCACTGCGCCAAGACATAGAATAACATAAAAGATACCTAAGAAAGATAAAAACAACAATATAGAAGGCCACAGTGTAGTGTATCGCGAGTGACATCTGTCTCATTATGCAAATAATTATGCAAATCGATGCATAATTACATTTTTATTGCTTAATGACAACTAGTGGATAGGTCAGGAAAATGTTGTGAATGCGACCTTATTTTTTTTATCGTGCGACGCGACTGTTGTATGCAAATTGACTGTTTTACATACGGTGGTTGAGTTATGTAATTTGAAATGCATACAGGTGGAAGCTAGTGTCAAGATACTTTCTAGAAGAAATATTAAATATAATATTTAGTTTTGTCGAGTTGATATCAAACCCACGATCTGTCGTGTTGGCACGCTTGTGCGCCTGCGCCACGAGTGTTTTGATATCATAAAGTTTTAGTTCATTTATTAGTAAATAATAATTGTCAAGTTTAGGAAAAAATCTGAAAACTGTAAATTTGTGGTTAGATTCTAATTGTAATGGCAAATTTAATATTGAAGCCACTACACTACTAGTTCAAGTGAGGTATTAGAAGAAAGCTATGCTAAGCTTACATTTCAGAAAAAGTTCGAGACCTCCAATTTTTGCACGGAACCCTCGGTGGGCGAGCCCGATTCGTGCTTGTCCGGTTTATTTTTATAATTTTATTAATCCATATTTAATGCAAACAATTTTATATCATCACATATTAGATTTTTTTTTTTGTTTTTATGTTTCACCCCGTTTTCTAAGTTCGCAGCACGCACTGCATGTGGATCTTAAGGGTGCACTTTAATTCATTCCCTTAATTAAGAATCGAACTCACAACCATCGCACTTACATTCAAACGCTGTGCCGCTACGCCTCGACGGTTTTTTTTCTATTAAAATTTCTCATCAAAACGAGATCGTTTCAAAACTTTAAATCATAACTTCTAGCCAAAAAATATAAACCTTTTGTTTGCACTTCAACTAATTATAATACAAACATTTAATATAGTGTTAAAAATTAGTTTTGGTGCACTTAAATACTTAATTAAGCAATTATAAAAGGTAACAACGACTCGTTATAGCACCGACAATGTGTATTGGCCCATACATGCATTTACATGTAATTAGCCACGCGATGTTTAATGACACTTGTCATTTAATGAATAAGATAATTTTATAGCAGAACAAAAGCTACTTACTTATACATAAGTTTATGTTAAATACTTCAATCTATATGTCTTTATAAGTACAGTTGTATGTAATTGCAATTGCTTTACAAGAATTCCATTGTTGAAATTGAAAAATGTACTTAAACATTTTAATAATATTTTCAAGTATTAATCTTAGATTAAGAATTTTAAATGTGTATAAAACACCTAGAAAAGTCTTCTTTTATTCTAATAGTTTTTTAGAAACATAAAAAATTACGTAGCGGGATTTGAAATCGCGCCTATTGGAAATCATGGGAATGGGAAAAAGCGTACTGACTAAGCCGTATATTATCATCAAGATATTTCGTTTGTTGGCATCTGTGTAGTTTCTAAAAATCTTCCGTTACCCAAAGATGGTTCTCTTATCCTTCATTCTTTATTCTGTATCAGGTTAGGCAGACAGAGGGAACCTGGGAAACTGACAAAACGCTGAAAATTTCGCCTTCATGAATTTGAAAGTTAAGAAAGGAAGGAAATTGATAATTTAATGATTACATGAACTTGTTTTATTAGAACTATATTGACCAGAAGAAAAATCATTGTATCTAGAGTAAGGGAGTCTACCCACTTAGGATAATAAGATAAGTATATTACCTTTTATGTAACTATTGATATTATTAATTTAAATAAAAATATAACCTATTTAAAACTCAGAACTTACAATTTCTCAAAACTTCTATTTGCAGTTTAGCAACATTGTCATTTGCAAATGGCGACAGAGTTTTAGCGCCAAGCGCGTGCTCTCCGCTGTAAACAGTAAACGAGACGTTCAAATTTCAAAAACAAATCGCCCGACGTGACGCAGTTTCCGGTAGCGACGCCATATTGGAAGTGGTTTTTCTAATTTTGTAACTGTGTTTAATTAGTTGGCCTAAGATTTCCTATAATGTTTTTAATTTTTAGGAATTTAAAAAAAAAAACTTGAAAATTTACTATTAATTTAACATAAGTTGACTATAAAAGTACATCTCTTATAATAGTAGTAGATTATTTTTTTATAATTAATTTATTTTATAATATTTATTATCCCAAATATAATTTATATAACTCATATTAAACTAACTTATATTACAATTATATTGTATTAGTTTCTACTTAATTTTAAACTTAAACATACTTCCTAGATATTATAAAAACAGGCCTATAAATTGAAAAAAAAATCAAATACTTTTCCCTTTTACATTAAAGAGGCCAAAACTCAACAGATATTCAAATAAGGTATAGATGGCAAAAAGTTAATAATTTTGGAGCGAATATTAAATAGATTCCCTGAACCGTCGTATAGGCGGGACACTGCTTATGAGTTACTTTTTTATTTTCGTCTGGACCCTAAATTAAATTGAGGACCTAACTCCATTCGTCCTCTGTCCTTAAAAAAATATACCCGGCAATTAGTTTTGCTCTTGGCAACTGAGATAATATAAATTTATGAATATGAAAACCAAAAGTTATGGGGACGTTTGTTAATTGAAGATTTTTGGAAAAACAAAAAGACAATTAAGAATGAGGAAATATATTTTTTATTTATTCTTGTTAGTATTAACGATAATAATAGGCAATTGATCCATGGTCAATAATAGCTACTAGCATGACAATTTTTATTGGGTAAATTTTAAAAAAGTTTTTTTTTTAAGAATTAACACTACTGAACGATGCGCTGTGGATCGAACCCACCATCGCACAACGGGCACAGATTACCTATGATGTAGACAAACATATTTAATATATTTTACATAACTATTATTATAGGATTTGTAAAAAAAATCTAATTGTCTCGCTTTTGATAAAAACAACAGAAAATGTCTCTGTATTAAAATTAATAGCCGCTTTCTATCATTGTGACATCTACACGAAGGCCCTAATTTTGAGTCCCAAATGGGCGGTTCTAAGCAATTTTTATGAAATATCGATTCTAAAAATTAATTGAATTTGAACTTTATACTACTGTACTAAAATCGATATTATGAGTGATATATGGTAAATGAGTGTTTTGTTAATAATATAATATATATATATATATATATATTTTACGTAGAGATGACTTGTGTGATGGGCGGACGTTGGGGCGCTTGTTTTTAATAACAAATTTGTAATTTAGTTACCGTCTTCTGTCTACATTGTATTAGTTTTAGATTTTGTTTTATAATAGTTTTTATTAAAAGGTTTAAATAAAGGATGCTTTTTTTTTTGATTTATTAAAAAAAATATCACATATGAAAACTGAATAAAATTTTATGTGAAATCACACAAATTTCACAAAATATGAATGTAGTTCACTGGGCTGAAGAAAAGCAATGAACAAGGTTAACTATTCATCTTTTTTTCTTTTTCAGCTTCATGCTGTATGCCGCGCACAGCAGGGTAGGCAGAGGGAACCTCGGTGTTAAGACACTCCGTTCCCCACTTTCTGCCGAATTCTGGAGGCATTGCGTGTTGAGTAGCACAAATCAACGCCGCGCTTTGCCTCGACGCCAGAGCGAAGAAAAAGGGAATCAAGCCCACAACCGTCGCGTTTGCGGGTGGCACCCTTGTGCCACTGCGCCACGGCGGCTTCAAAAACTCAAAAAAAAATTTCATCATAAAATTTTAAAATCACTAAAAACCTATCGGGGTCAGCTTTGGACCAGGAGCGCAAGCGGACGGCTGTAATCACGACGGATGTGGATTCGATTCCCACTTTCGAGAATTTATTACATATATTTCATATTTTAAATTTTTCTCTGATGACGACGAAAAGCGCGACCTTCACTTCCACCACGCAATGCGTCGAGAATTCGATGGAAAGTGGAGAACGGAAATATTTTAAGAGAACGGAGTGAATGAAAAAAAAATGTGATACCCACAGCAAACAACTACCTACAATAGATACTTTATTACTATTAACTGAGCAAAAAATCACTATTTACACAATCACATTGATGTATAGCGTGATTGTGTGCGCATGCAAATGCAACAATAGACTGTCGTGTGACAATATTACTGTAAAATGATCGACAGGCACGAGCTCTTTGAGAAGAATTACATATAATTAAATTTACTATTGAGAAATTATAAATGTGATTTGCCATGCTACATAAAAAAATCTATTTAAAAAAGTTTTGATATATTTACATAGTAAGGTAGTATGAATTTTTTTTTTGCAAAAATATAGGTCCCTATTGTTAGTTATGGTAATATTTTATTGAATCCGCTTATAGGTCCACAGGTATTGTTTACATTTGTAACTATCATCTCTAGCAATTCCTTTTTAAGATTCCTTATAAATAATTATTTCACTCTCTCCACCTCATCTTAAACGAACATTGGAAATGACAACACATGCTATTTAAAGCGCACTCTAAACAGTAAAAGCCAACTAGAAAAGCAAAACCCAATATCCATTGGTAACTAGACGACGCCAACTAAAATCCTATAGAAAAGCCATAAAGCCAACTATAGGCTATATAACTAAAATCCTATAGTAAACCCATAAAGCCAACTATAGGCTATATATCTAGTCGAATTAAATGGCCGTAAATCCGTCGAGTCGGGCTTTCAGCCGGCTTTATTTAGCGCGGAAGCTGCGGTGACCTACTTTGATCATATCCACTGGTTTTAGAATTACACGTGAAATTATAGGGAATTTTATATGTGAAATAGTGAGTGATGTCTAGTGGACGGAGAGTGCAGTCGCTAATTATTCTGTTTTTATGGTTTGTTAAATAATAAAATTTTAATATATGAAAAAGTTATCAAATTTTATTAAAAATATATATTGGGAACTCCACGCTCAGCGTGAAACAAACTTTTCTTCCAATATCATAGTAATCTTCGAATGTTATAAAACCAATATGTTTGGACAATCAATGTATTTATATCTGAAAATAGATCTATTACCAGTCAACGGTTCAACATGAAGTCTCCGACAATTGTCACTTATCCCTCCTGGTTAGTATTTAGTGTTTCTTGAACAGAAAAACACTACGTAATTTCCAGGTAAATATTAGGTACCTCCGCGCGCGCTACGTTATGTATATGTAAATGTTTGAACTCGAACGACTACATTAAGACATAAAACACGCATTGGATTCCAATGAAATTGGTCAGAGATTCTATAAAATACGCACTCGACCACCGTTCGGTCTATTTCGGTAAAAATAAATAAATACGCCCGCGGCCGCGCTGTCGAATACACGGACCTAGAGATGTTGGAGTAGCTGCGTTTTTTTTCTAGTAGTTTTTTATTGTTGTCGTCTTTGTAGTTAATTATAAAATATGACAAGTTTGTATATCTACAATCATTGTCAGGAGAGCTTTAACCAAAACCGAATACGTACTTCTTACTTCGAAGTAACAAAAATATACTTAACAGAGAGAGACGCTAAATTCTCTCTGTCTGCCGTAGAGTATATAAAGAATAAAGCGTGAAGCTAAAGAAGACTTGATAATACTTAATAAATAATATCTTATTCATATTGTGCATTCACACCAAATAGATTTAATCAAACAACAATAGTTATACTAATATATATACAGTGGAAGTATTTGTATGGCCTGATACACGTATCTCAGGAATTAGTGAACCCAGTGTTAAGACACCCACCCACTTTCCTCCGAGTTCTGAAAGCATTGCGACGGTTTAGTTCCGCCATTCAACACGAAAATTCGGCGGGAAGGGCGAAACGGAGCATCTCAACACCAGTTTCCCCCCTGTCTACCGTGGTAATTGCGGGATACAGCGTGAAATCATAAAAGTAAAAAAAAAAACAAATATACTCTCTTCTAGCATCTCTATCAATCAATTTGTACGACAAGTTGTCTATATATAGAGGCACTTGATAACAACCTATTAGGCCATAGACGTTCCACGTCCGGTAAGTGTTTCACATTAAAAGCTCAGTTGACGTCGGTTATGATTTGGTTTATTGTAGATGATCGACTTCCGATCGTTCACATTTTTAGTTTTTTTTTTACTTTCACTCATTTCCTAGGGTAAAGCGCGGCGTTGAGTTCTGCTGCTCTATATATAATGTGTCTATTGTGGGTAGAAAGTAGAGAACGGAAAGTCTTATTACTAGGTCTTGTCTGTCTACACAGATATATGAAGGTTTCAACGTGAACGGAAGAAAGTCGATAGTATTCTCTATTTTCAGCATTTTAAATGACGGAGCCCAACGACGCACAATAATAAACTCGTCATATTAAATTTTAAAATTATATGACACAAGGAACGAGTTTTTCGAATAGTTCAAAGAAGAAATTTCTTATAAACATGTCTAAAATGTGTCACTTGTACAAAGCGTCTTCGGCGTTAATCTTCGAGGAATTTCAGATATCTATTTATATTTTAAACAATTATGTTATTATAGCGACGTCAGTACTAGTTTTAAGTGAAATGATATAGTCACATTGTTTTTATTTATTTTTTTTGTTTCACGCTGCTTCCCGTACACAGCAGGGTAGGCAATGAATCTAGTGTTAAAACACTCCGTTCCCCATTTTCCGCGGAATTCTGGAGGCATTGTATGTTGAGTGGCGGAAGTCAACGCCGCGCTTTGCTTGGATATCAGAACGAAGAAATTACAATATCGAATGTTTCATTTTTTCGTCTGGGGATCGAACCCACAACTTGTTTCCACTCCAGCGCCGCCACTGTAATTACCTACATACCTACCCATAAAAAAACTGTAAGTAGATACTTTAACCACCTGCAGTAATTAGGCCGCCACTACGTATCGACATTATAAATAAATGAATTAAGTTATATTTTTTGGGTTTGAAGTATAAAGTTTTATCTATTTATCGGGGCGCAGGACAGTGTCTGACAAAGCGCGTCGTTGAGTTCCACAATGTCTCAAATTCAGTTGTTCAAAAGTCAAACACAGAAGTTCTGGTATACGAAAGTTTCATATCTATCTTCGATCCATATACCTTGTTTCATAAGAGCATGAAAAAATAAATGAAATTTTCAAAAGCAATTAAAACAAACGGACACACCCGCTAATTTATTTACACGTTTCGTCGTTAGTATGCCTCGTTACAGCGGTAACGGCGGACTGTCCCGGCGTTAAACTCAACGTTAAATTATAATAACCAAAACCCAATAATCGACAGAGCAGCCTCAGTGACGCCCACCGAGTTGTGAGGGTAGAGTGGCGTAAGTTTTTGTGTATTAGAGATATTGGTGTTAGATATATAAATTGAAATACATTAATTTTGATGGAATATTTCTTATTTTTTTAATTTTAGTTAGAAGATATCTAAGGAAAATTTAAAAAAAATGTATTGCTGGAATATTTCTTTTCGATTTTCAAAAATATCTTTTAGATATTTAATAATACAATAAAATATCCAATAAAACATTATAGATAGATTTCTTAGTATATTTTCATTTTCTGAACAATTTTTTTTTTTAAGTTTTAAAACGTCACTCCTCTAATGTATCACTTAATTTGATAACTTGTGATAATTCAAAACGAATGACAAAATCTGTACCTACATAGCCCAATCACTCACAATCTTAGTCCAATTACAACGTCACCGTCATTAACAACCTAGACTCCACAAATCATTATATTTCATTAAAATAATGATATTCAAAGCGGACAAACATGCTTCATGGGCACAGCATCTAAACGTGGGAACCCCATACGTAAGCCAAGTCAGGCGGCGGGCGGGGCCGGTATCGCTTTGTTTTTCTAATCGTTTCCGGGCCTTTCGAACATTATGATCTTTTTAGTATTATTAATAAACATCCTCTCCTTTAGTTCCGTTAATACTGAAACTTGCTGGTTATCTTCTTTTTTCTTGCATCCATCATTTTATACATTGATACGGTAAAAGAGTACAGGCAGAGGGAACTTATTATTAAGACTCTCCGTTTCTTACTTGCCGCCGAATGTTTCGAGATTGATCGACATATCTTGTTGACTGGCGGAACTTATGCCTTTGTGCCAGAGTGAAGAAATGAAAATATTCATAAATAATAATTAATTCCGTCGAATGGGAATCGAACCCACAACTGCATTACAGCCACAACCGTGTGCCACGACGCCTTCAATTTATAATATTAGTAGGATATAAATTAAAAGCAAATATTTTTTCCTTTAATTTAAGTTACTTGATCTTCAATTATCCTGCTCCTTGCTCAGGCAAAATGAAGCGCAGCGAGCTCCAACCGTCGAACAACCACCCACAATCTAAATTAACCGTTTCAGACGGACGTCCGCGTCAAAGTGTCACGCTGTCGCGCTGTCACGCTAAAAGCAAGCTTTCACCGGTGTTGGATGACCAGGTTGTGCTTTTTTATATGATTATTTTTATGGAACTGGCTTTTCTTATAAATTGAATGTCATCTCGTGTAAGCTGCTGGTGGACAAGCTTTTAATGAGCGGGAAGCTCTTTCAGTTTCACGCTGTATGCCAAGTACTAAAACACTTCGCTCCCCACTTTTCCACCGAATTCTAGAGATATGACGTGTTGAGTGGAAGAGTTTGACGCCGCGCTGTGACAGCGTGAAACTTAAAAAAAGAATAACCTAAAGAATAACTTAAAAAAAGAAAATTACCTAACTTTAAACGCGAAGGGGTCTGGACAACACAGGACAGATTTTCATGAGATAAATTATTTAATTTTTGTCTCATGTCAGAGTAAGTATTGTTTTCGTATATTAGTATTATATCATAGGTTTGAATTTAAAGTAGAATGTAAAGTAGTATATAAAAATATACTTAAATCCAAAATCCTAACTAGAAAACTAATTAAGGGTGATCTAAGAAAAAAATAAAACACAAAATTAATCATATTTTCTCACAATCAGTCATCTCGCAGGGACTAAACACAAAGGTTGCGCCGGCGCCCGCGTCCCGCTGGCGAGCGGCAACGCCCTCGCCCGCTGGCTAGCTGGACACGACGCGTATATAGGCTGTGGAATGTAAATTATATTGGTAAAATAAGAAAAACGAGTTTATTGCGGTATTTCATTGAGTTTTCTTTGCCCGTTTTGATAGAATTGTTTTTGTATAAAATAAAAAAAACATGCATGATTTAATTTATTTATTTACTTATGTTATAATAGACTATTTGCTTATAAGCCATTGAGGCCAGTCGTGGCGCAGGGGCACAAGCATATGACTGTAAACCTGACAGATAGTATGTGCGATTCCACATCCAGGAATTGAAAGATTGAATGTTTTTATTTCTTCGCTCTTGTGTTGAGGCAAACCATGGCTTTGAGTTCCGCCACTCAACACACAATGCTCTATGCTTATTTCTTTACATGCGGGATACAGCATGAAGCTGAAAAAAAAATTATGAGTTTCTTATTTTGCATGTCTATTTTAGCAGTTAATAAAATCCTCGTCATTTAAATTTTGAGACAAAAAAAAATCTTTAATAAAATTACTACACCTGTAGCCTACCGTTAAATTCCTTTAACACTTCCTTAAGTATTATATACATATAAGAATAAAAACAAACATTTCCCAAACCAGACACCCTGTACACACGATAATGAATAGCACGCAATCTATAATCTCATATTTTGCCTCAGCGTTTGCGTTTTTGTCGTTGATGAAGAAATTCCATTGTCCAAGATTCGATTAGTTACGGGTGACACCGAGACATCGGATAAACGATTCACGTTACATCGATACACTAAATCGATTACGTTTTTAGTGGGTGTCGGCGCCTTTGTACTTTAAAGGTCCTTCTGACAGGTGTTCTGGCGTTTTTTTATCGATCGATATGCTTATAGCAACTAACTATACCTATAGCTGTGGGTAGAATAGCGGTTTACTTAAAATATTAAATGTTTTATTGATTACTTTTGATTTTATATTTTGTGGGTAGTAATGGAGATTTGTCTGTGGTATATTTTGTGAGAAGCGATTGAAAAGGTAGAATTGAAAGTGAAATGATGAAATAAAATTTTACATTAACGTGTTTGTTTTTGTTTTCTCACCTCTATAGGCCCTTAGATCAGAGGTTATAATAAACATAAGCCTATAAGAAATTAGTAATCAAGAGCCGTCGTGACGCAGCGTCCGACGGTTAACGCGGTGGTTATAGGTTCAATGTTAACGGAAAAATATTTTTCTATGTCTCTCCTCTGGTAACAAGTAAAATCGTAGTCTAGAATTCCGGCACTCATCAAGCAATGTTTCAAAAATGAGACGAAATGTGGGAAACGAATCGTTTTTATATTAAATTGTTTTTGCTAATAATTATATGGAATAACGTGACACAAACTTTATTACCCGCTTAGGCATACGTTCTTAGTTTAGGTTGCTTCCAATTAGACAAAGTGATGTGTCACTAAGTCTTACGTGTTTAATTTGTGAGAGAAACGCAATAACATAATTAAAGTATAAGAGTCAAAATTACTATTATTCTCTCCATTTCAAGACGTCAGTGTCACAAAGAACCCCAGGTCCTTCAACAGTCATTACAGTAATAATTGCAAGTGACAATAGTGTTAGTGTCCACACATTCTGTAGTGTCATCGTCATCGGTAAAAAAAACTTTTGGAAGATCATTCTTCTTGATGAGGCGCTTTGTTTGACGCTTTTTGTGGTGCCGGCTGTGTAAAAGCATATAGGACATATTGAGTTCGATTTCGTGTAATAGTATTATTTTATTTTTATTTAGGCTACTAGGTTCCAGATTTGTACCTAAGTATTGTCATCCTTGAAAATAGTTAATTTTAATAATGTCACCTTAAACTTCCATTCCTATGAGTATGTGATGTCTAACAAGACATCATAAAACGTGCATTACACAGAAATCAAATTCACGACCAATGCTTCTATCAACAACATTTGAAATAAAAAAAAAACAACAATAGCAAGCCGACTTCATACATTTTTTTCTCATTTTTTTCAAGTCTGTGATACGTTACATATCGAATGACAAAAAAATCTGCCCTGAATTAATTTCAAGAGGATGACATTGCTTTTTAAAAACGCCCTTATTATAGAGCTTCTACCAATAGCCTATATATGCCTTTTTCCCTTGTATTAAAGTATATTTTAAGTAAAAATAACTTAAAATTACATGTTGTCATCGAAAAAAAAAGTTAATAAAGGCTCTGTCCTCACACGGCTGTCACTAAAACGCGGGAACGGTGCTTAATTTCGCATGAAATGACTTTTTCGGTGCGTTCGCGTCAAGAATATGCTGGGACGTTTTAATTGTCGTACCTGTTCGGTTATTTTTTTATAAAAAGAACGTGACAGTGACAATGTCAAAAAGTATATTAATTTTTGTATAAAAACTTACCCATAATTAATCTAGGCCAGTCCTGGTGCAGGAGTCGGTACAAGCGTGCTAGTGTTGTAAGCGCGACAGGTTGTTGGTTCGATTCTCACTCGAGGATAATTAATATTTCCATTTTCTCGCTCTGGTAACGCAAAGGTCAGAGTTTGTGAGTTTCGCCAATCAAATCACAATGCTTCCAGAATTCGGCAGAAAATAGGGAACAGAAGTGTCTTCATGGGAACGGAGTGGTTTTACCCCGGGTCCTCAAGGTCCCTGCTGAGTGCTGGTTACTGAGCGATAAACTTACAAAAAAATGTTACTTTACCTTAACATAGGTATTCTATGTATATTCTATATTATTAATATCTATAGCAGTTAAAATCACTCTTACTTAAACAAACATACTTATTTACAGAAAAACACTAAAGAGGCGAACAAAACAACAAACTTCAAAGTCTAATGTCACACCTATTTAGAAGACCAAGAGACTAATGAAAAAACCATCAAAATGAAGAATAAGAACCCCATCAGCATTGTGCCCACGTAACAGCCGCGTCTCCTGCACGCACTGTCATGTTGCAACAATTTGGTACCAGATGGCGCCAAGTAATAGCTTCGAGATGACGAGTGTCGGTGTCGTGGAATTTAAGGGATGAATAGATTTTTGTCATAATATTTATATCATCATTCATGTAGACCTACTTTGAAAACCGTCGCGGCGCAGAGGCGTAAAGTGTGTAAATGCGATAGGTTGTGTGTTTGATTTCTGGAAGTGAAATATTTAACATTTCTATTATCTTCACTTTGGTGTCGAGGCTTAAGGTCGAGGTGAATTATTCCGACTTAGTTCTGCAACTCAACCCGTAATGGCTCGAAAATTCAGCGAAAAATGGGGGACGGAGAATCTTAACACTATCATCTATGAAAATTTTGACCGACTATCTATCACGGGTGTGATAAAGGCTAGTGACAGTCGTACAGACAGAAACATTAACGGGCGGGTTTCTTATCAATAGGGTCCCGTATATTCTCTGTAGGTACAGAACCCTAAAAATTGCAAATATTAGATCTAAGCTTAATTAATCCAATAAAAGTACCTACCTACATGTAACACATACCTATATACCAGTTATAGGTCTCTATAACATATTCTTATAATAGCATAAGAATCTAATAAGACTTATTTCATAACACCCTATTTAAGCTTCACTTATCTGTAGATATTAATTACCTATTACCTAAGTAACCAGGTATATACGAAGTAACAATAAAACAGATAACATTTTGAAAAATATTAAAAGAAATGTAGCTTTTCAGCTTCACGCTTTATCCTCCATACCTTTAACATTGTTTCAAGGGAACCTGGTGTTTCATCAGGTAACCACACTTCCTTCCTGCTGTCTTAATTAATATCTCAATGAATAAGACGAAACTAATTCAATTACCTGAGTGGGAATCAAACACACAACCAGACACAGTGAGACGTTATGTCACTGCGACACTAGAGTCTCATGAGTCATAAAAAATATGAACCCACGACGTATACGACAACAATTTAAGCAATTCAAAGAAACATCGACAAGAACAAACATCTGTCCATTCCATAAAAAGCTACCAACCGCGTGACAAGGCGTCCTATATTGTCAAATGTCAACCGATGTCATTGGCCGCGTGCGACGCACCCCATTGGTCGGTTGTGTCGCGGGCGTCATGTGACATCGTTGATTGGTCGCTTTTGTCACCGAGTGGGCGGGGCTTACGCATTTCTTTCGTGTTGACATGTGGTTTTATGATTTTTTTTAACATGCTTTTATTAGGTCCTGTTGTACCAACCTATGTTGTTTTTTTTTAATTTTTTTTCACAGGTGAAATAAGCCAACATTGGGTGAGACTCTGCTAGTCCAGTGCTAAGACACTCCGCTCCCCGCTTTCTACAGAACTTCTAAGGCATTGCTTGTTCAGTAGCGGAATTGAACGCCGTGATTTATCTCGACACCAGAACGTTGAGTAGTTAAGTAATAAAATAAAAAAATCTGAAGTTTTACAACAATTTTATATACTATCAGGTATGTATGAATTCTTTCAAGATGAAAGGACATAAAACTAAAATGACTATAATAATGAATAAAACTGAAATGACCAAATTAATATTATTAAGCACGAAATCATACATAAAGACATATTACTTATTCTACTAATTTGAAATATATGAAAGATTGCTGAGTCTCTCACGCAAAAACTATTAAGTAAACCGATTAAGATGAAACTACAACAACATTGCTTATACGCCAAAATTACACATATTCTACAATTTATATATAAATTTTGTATAATCTAGCTGTAAAATAACAATGAGTAAAAGCGAGTAAAGCCGCGTATGGACCACTAGTGCTATATAAAGGAGGGTGGGCGTTACATTAGAGTCACCTGGTCCGGGCGCTGTATCGATCGGTGCAGCTGCCCCCGATTGTCTCTTATAACCCCGTCTCGTTGGACCTACTTAAAAAATAAAGGATTGTTATTTATTACAATATAAATAAAGATACAAACTAAATGAAATAGGTTTTTGTCGGTTGATCTGATTTTTTTGTCAGAAATATCATAATTATTTATTATAAAAAAAAATTACTAGTTTGTTACAAGACTAGATAAAGATGAAAGATAAAAGCTCTAGAAAAGATCTAGATAAAATCTTACATGTTTATAATATTTGTCAGTCATCAATAACACTAAAGTGCATATACGACGTATGGTCTATGATTGGGTGTTCAAAATCGACATGTCTCCAAATGGACGAAAATAAGAGAACTGAGTGAATTATCATAAATTATATTTGAATTATTTCCATATGTAAATAGAAACGTAACCTTCCTTTTTTAGCAGGATAGGCAGAGGGAACCTCCACTGTCCACACCAGACCATTTTTCTTCCTCCTTCTGGAGCCATTGTGTGTTGAGTGGTAGAACTTTAATTCCTCGAATGGGAATCACACTCACAACCAGTCGTACTTACAGTCACACTTTGTGCCACTACGCCACGACACCTTACCTACGTACCTATTGAATTAAAATAAATAAATAAAACTAATTAATTACACAAACTACATTTTCTTTCACAGAAAAGCCCTCACGTCCTTGCAACTAAATTGTTTCGTCATAAAAGCTTCTATCGAGTAATGAAATTAAACTCGATTATACGTATATCGATATATCGAGTTGCGTCCGCCAACTAATAGTAATAAACATCGATTTTACGACAGCCCACTGTATTATCGAAACACATTAAATGATACAAACGTACAGAACTAATTACTTTTTACTTGATCAATTAAACTTTTGTATTAATATAATTTAGACTTTAATTGTGTGTGCTTTTTTTTTCAACGATACGTGAAATAGTGTAAAGGTTGCTGAGTGAGTGCTGAGTGTGAAAGAGACAATGGATGTGACACCGTCTTCAAATCTCAAATCGTGTCATATGTGACATTTTTTGAGGATTGCAACTGTAAAGCCTATTTCGATACGACAGAACCTAGCGCTGCGTTTGTACTGATCAGAGTGGAGGTATAAATAATTTAAACAATATGCTAAGTGGGTATAATTTATTCGGGCGCAGATCACCCACAAACACGCTGACCTACATATTTTTTTATTAATATATTTACTTTACTTCTTAAAATATTTTTTATAATTCATTTTAATAGAAGAACTGCATATATTAACGGAGTGTGTAAATGGCAAACGGAGTGCCTTAGCAGTAGATGTATGAAATTCTCTCTGTCTCTCCTGCTGTGCAAGATACAGTCAAAGCTAAGTCGATACCTAATAGGCTCCATTTCTACTAATTTTCATTATTACAAAATTTCTATTATTACAAAGCTCAAGAATTTGTCGGGTTGCCGTTCTAATATAAGGAACTGCTGTTTCCAATTGAAAAAAGTATTTGTGTATAAGTCTAGCTAACACAAAAAGATTTTTTCAATTATTTATTGAGAGGCGGCGTTGAGTTCCGCCACTCATCACGCGCTGCTTGCAGAATTCGGCGGAAAGTGGAGAGAGAAGTATCTTAATAATACAATCCTTCTGTCAACACAGCTGCATGATATAATGCACAGTGTGAAAGTACAAAAAAAAAAATTACAGTGCTTGAAAGACTTGACGGTTTTACAAAATCGTTTTATAAAACTGACCAATAAAGCTGATTGGTCGCGCAGACAAACATACTGCACTAGGTCACGCTATTTACTTAATATATATTTACCTAGGTCTAGGTACATACCTATCTATGTATTAACAAAAACCTATACTTTTACAGGCATATGCATCAGACGCCGTAAATAACTATATAACACTATAAAAAGGCCACAACCTTTACGCTGATTGTCATTTCTTTTAACAAGTTATTGAATCAACGTTCCATTTACGTTCAATTTTAAACCTTATAAATTAGAAATAAAGTTAATATTTCAATACGTTACTATAAACGTTTGTTGTGAATCAACTGAGTTTACAACACACGCCTGACCAAATTCGTATTTTGAACATAGTATTCTAAAATTGAATTTCAACAAATATTTGATTATTGACACGTAAAAATAGATTCTTCCACGCAGTGTTAAGGTTCGATTCCGCTTGTGGCAAATGTTGTACGGAATTGGACAAATAAGATGATATCTGTATGGAAGGAATAAATAAGCAAGAATTGAATTCAATTATTGAATGCGGTTATCAGATTGAACTGAGTGACGACATAACCCATGGTGGAGGCGAGGTGTAGTCTCCAATGGGGCTGTAGGTAACTATTGAGGTAGATGTAGGGTAGATGAAACTTACAAATGTTTGTAAGTTAATATTTTACTACCCATGCATATATTTTCCTATCTGATGTATCTATAAATTTTTTTTATTTAGATACTTTCACAGTATATCCTGCACGTAATGAAGTCGTCAATGGAAATACACTCAGTTCCCATTAGAGACATCCGTTCCCGAGAAAATAAAAATAATATAAATTTTGTTACCCCGAATGGAAATCAAATATCAATATTTAATTCTTTACTTAATATATGAAATAAAATAAAAGTTAATATTTATATGGTATAGAAATCTACATAACAATGGATTTGGTAGGCATAGATTCTAAGTCGATGATATTTAAATTAATTAATATGTATTTAAATAAAATGTATCAGATTAACGCTGAGCACGCAGCAGGGTGGGCTAACCTAGTGCTAAGACAATCCGTTCCTCATTTTAAGCCGAATTCCGCACGCATTGCGTGTTGAGATGCGGAAGTCAAGGCCGCGCTTTGCCTTGGCACCAGAGCGAAGCAATGAAAATATTAATAAAAATACATATTTATCCCCTCCAGTGGGGATCGAACCCACAGTCTACCCACTTTACGCGCAGTACTTAACTAATAAATTAGCCAATATTTTGCACTCAAATATTGAAACATTATAATCAGAGAAATTGATTATTATCACATCGAGATCAGCGATAACGATAACCAACTTCTCAGAACTGAATCTTCAATGTATCGTGTAGCGCCGACATTACGTTTTTTTTCTCTTTTTTATTTTTACTCTGTAAAAGGTCTCACGTTGAATGCGGTCAGTGTTGACAGTTTCGAGAAAATGATTCAGCGATATATATATATATACCTAAAAAAAAGAATCGATTTTAATGAGTTAAAATTGAATTTTTACAACGGTATACGACATCTTGAAAGCAAATAACAAGAATGACATAAACTTATATTGGACTTGTATTTAAATTGGCAATGATAAATGAACAAAATATTTATAATATTTAGCCTTTATCCTTTTGCAAGGTAAGGATAAGATAATTATGTAGAGTTTGTGACTCCTGTCTTCATTTACTGTTGATCCAGTAAAGGGTTTTCTTGTAAAAATTCCAATGAATAAAACTATATTACTTTTTTTTTATTTTAAGTATTATATATCCACACTATACAGGGCTTATTTTATATAACTAAAAGGAACAAATATTTTTTATTAATCATATACTGAGGTTCGATCACCACTCGAGGAAGTAAAATATTTATTTACATTTATTTATATTTTCATTTCTTCGCTCTGGTGTCGAGGCAAAGCGCGGCGTTGAATTGAGCCACTCAACACGCAATGCCTCCAGAATTGGGCAGAAAGTGAGGAATGGAGTGTCTTAACACTAGGCTCTCTGCCTACCTCTACCTACTGCTGTGTGCGGGATACAGCGTGAAGTTGATTTTAGATATAAACAATAATCAAGCATCCAGCATGCGATAAGTAGACCTTTCTTGTCTACACCGAAAAAATACAATATACTCACCTAAAATAAAAAGAAACAAAAATATATAAGTACATATAAACAATTATATAAACAATGTCATCGACTAAATCTCTCTCCCGTTAATATCTATAGATCTCAATTTCCTCCGAATATTAATCTCTAAGTAGGCTTTTATAGGGATATAAAACACATGGCAACACTACATACATCTGTCAGACGAGCCGCGATTCGGAAAAAACGAACAAAGCGCACCGTTGATACACATTTGAAACTCCACCCAGTATAAGTTGGCACGGATAAGGTCATTTCACATTTTATTATAGTGTAATATGTTTCCTTTTTTATTTCTCAAATTTTTCTGGGTAATCAGAAAATCCTTTTCTTTAACTTAATTACCTTGCTGAGTCTATTTGTTGCCGTCACGATCTTGTTGGTTTTTTTTTAATTTGATATGTTGCCTGCGTAACTCAACGCCAGCTTTCTTCCCAGGAATCATAAGCACAGTGGCTGAGCGCGATATGTGCATTTTTAAATAACACAATGAGCCATAATTTTCCAAATAATTTTTTCTAGTATTTTCTAGTATTTTTTATCTTGTTGATAGGTAGGTATCTTCAAATTTTGACATTGCTACCTATCCATATTTTTGTCTATAATGCATACCTATGTACATAGAATAAGTAGGAAGGTATTATAATTATATAGGATAGTTAAAAAATAACTATCATCTCATACATTTATATAGATCTAATATATTAATAATATATATTTTTTATTCAATTATTTATATTAATTACCGTACCGACAAATTTTCTAGTAAGTTCGTATATGTTTTTGTGAAATTTTCCGAACAACATACTAACAAACAAACAATGTATCTATCTCACAAAAAAAAATTAAAAAAAAAATGACCACATCCACGTTCGCAATACATTCTAAGGGGCTGGCTACACTGGTCGGTCGTCGGCCGTCGTCGTCAGCGCCGCGGGCGGCAGATGACCGCAACATGATTTATGAGCGGACACACTCCGGCGCATTTACATTCGTAAATGTGATCTCTGTAATTATCCGCTTGTTTCGGCCACAGGCGGTAGTCGGGAACGCACGGGCAGGGGTCTTAGACTCCTGATTTGCATTTTACTTTTTAATATTTTGTTATTGTTTGGTATTTTATTGGGAGATATATTCTTGGTATGTGTTTAAAATTTTTCACAGAGAGTTCAAAGTTGTAATGAACGTGAAGTACTTATATAAATGAAAACAATTGACATGTTTGACATGTTTCTTTTGACATTTTCGTCTACGTCTACGTTGTGTATTATTTTACGTGAAGTAAATATATTATATACACATAAAAGGTTAATCATACGCCAGCCAATATTAAGTAATTTTCAGCTTCACTCTATATCCCCCGTACACCCACGTAGAGAAAACCTAATGTCACAATACTCCGTTACCCACTTACCGCCGAAATTTTCAGGCATTGCGCGCTTTCTTTGCCAGAACAGAGAAATGAAAATATTATAATAATAAATAGTAATTTATTTCCTCAAGTGGATAACGAAACCGCAACCATCGCGCTCATATTACTACTATTACTTTCTCTGTTAATTTCTCTACAACGATAAGTGACAATGTATGTGTTAATTATTAATAATATAAAAATGTTACATTAATGATAACAACGAAGCGTTTTTGGTGCTGACACATTCGATTCCCCTTCGACCATAAAAAGAACATCAATAAAAGAACCAATTTCAACCCATATTGTTTGACGAAAATTCGATTATGTTGGGACCTTGATGACAAAACGAAACAAAAAATAAATATACAGCACATCCTTTTCCTAAAAGAGGACATAAAAGGATATTTACCAATATATGTAAAAAAAAGTTAATCATTTTCGTTTGTTTGCGTGAAAAAATTATAGAATTTAGTATTTTAGACGTTTTACTAGGGATAAGAAAGATTTTTTTTTAATGGTTTTAAGATTTTAAAGTTTAGGATTTGACTCACTCGATTGGAGCATAACATATTAATCTAAAATAACTATTCACATTTTAATAATATATATTAACAAAAAAATATAAAATGCAATTTAGAAAACAATAAGTAAACTCCATTTCAATATCTCTTTGTTGGTTCAAGTGTATCTCTCATCTAAAATCACGATCTTCCAATTTAAATCTATGCATCTCGTTTATTTTCCTGTGAACAAGGCGTGACAATCGAAAACCAGTGTTGTCAGCGTATAAAAAGGGAATTAAAATGGGGGTAGGTATGTTATATAATATTAATGCGTCTAACGGTCCCTTCTGTTTTTTTATTCGTATTATTAACTTAGTCATCGTGTTATCGATTGATGATTTAGAGCAAAAAGGATTGTCCTTAAATTTCAAGGTTCTTTGTTATGGATGTATCCGCTCCTTTTGTAGTATATAGTTTATTAGTGGCTCATATATTTTTTCTGATAAGTTCTGTTAGTTTTCACTATGATTCAGCGATTATATTTTATTTAGATTGTTTGTGACATTTTAAATATAAAAGCAAATAATTTAATAGCTAGGTATAAATAAATACTCTATATGGATAATGAAGATAGGTAGATAGATGATTCTTATATTCAGTGTGATAAAACAAAGTTTATGAAAATATTCTGTTGTTAAATCTATTTGATGTTTTAAGCTTCACGCTGCAACTCGTATATAGTAAGAAAAACAGAAGGAGTCTAGTGTTAAGACACACAGTTCCACAGTTTTCGCTGAATTCTAGAGTTAATGTGTATTAAGTAGTGGAACTTAACGCCGTGCTGTACCTCAATATCAGAGCGAAGAAATAAAAATATTGAATATTTTATTAGCTCGAGTGGGAAACGAACCCATAAAATTGTTGCCCTTATAGTGTAATTAATGAATATATTTAATTAATATATGTTTTTATCATATAAAATGATTTTTCAAAACTAATTTTGTATATCATATACGTAACGTTACATTATTTCAATTCAATATTACATACATAAACGGTGAAAAGCAATACTCAAGTGTCGAGTCCGAAATATTAAATAAGTAAAACATGACTTAGTGCATCGTTCCGCTCAGGTGTCGCGCGCATCTGCCGATATTGTTAATAGCCTATTGTGAAGGGTCACATTATATCGATTTATAGCTATTCAAATGATCCCCACTCTTAAACAGATGTATTTTCATATTATATAAATATTGATATTTTTTTTTTGTATTTTAAACGTCATTGTAAATGTAACGTTCGTAAATCAGTTAAGATAAACATAGATATAATTTGATTAATTTATGTGTAAATATAATTTTTTTAATCTATTAGAATTTTTAATTATAATTTTGAAATCTTTAATTATAAAAAATACCAATTTTAAAAAACAATCAATGAACGAAAAATCAGCGCTAAGTGGGGAACGGAGTGTCTTAACACTAGGATCCCTCTGCCTACCCTGATGTGTGCGGGATACAGCGTGAAGCGTGATCAAAATTCATTCCATATATCTAAATAACAGCTTTCATTAGTACCAAATAGCAAGTAATTTACTCTATGATAGAGTAATTTGCGCGACAATGGGCGTTCGGCGACGGAGTGGCGACAGTTGATTAATTGTCACCTCGTCGCGATGTCGCCGCGTGCGGGGCGCGTGTGAACGCGCCTTATGACGGTGTAACTCGGCGTAGTTAGTATTTAGTGGACAAATTATTTTGTTCATCATTTATATATATATATGTATTTAAATAATTAGTTATTTGATCTTCACTATGATGTAGAAGTAAAGTGGCGTAGATTTCCGCCACGCAACACGTTATGCCTCGAGAATTCACGAATAGTGGGGAACGGAATCTTGACACTAGATTCTCTCTCTGCGTATCCTGCTGTGTCGGGGGATCGGGAGACAGCATGAAGTTGATTTGATTATCATTATTCTCATCTCATTGTTATTTGATTGAGAAATATAAGATGCTATGCTTTTATTATAAAAATAAGAATAATCAAAATAATTAACACCAAATCTAAATTAAATTAAATCCGCATCACGCTGTATCCCGCACACAGCAGGGTAGACAGACGGCACCTAGTGTTAAAACACTCCGTTCTCTACTTTCTGACCAATTCTGAGGGCCAATTCTAATTAACCTCAATAAAAACTAAAAAAATAATGAGATAAAAATACTACCGCAGAAATATATGTATAATAATTTTCAAAGGAACTAATATGTATAAAACAAAAAACACAATTTTCACTTCCATCATAATTCATACAACATGAAAGAATTATTACCCCAAGTTAAGTAACACTGTACCATTAATTGAAAATGTAAACATAAAAAAAAAGTGTCGGGCAATTGTCACCCGGCGCGACGAAGGCGCCCCCGGCGCGGCGGTTATCGGCAATTATGCAAATTTACCGGAAAATTACAGTTTCCACCGGTAATTGTTTCATGTGCCGCTCGTTTGCATAACCGTCACTTAGTGTTTGTAATTATATTGTTCTTATATTAATTGTGTTGAAGGTTTTGTCTGCGGAATTATGGATGAAGTTATCAATACACGGAACTACCAGAGACTACAGAGACCTGGGGCTGCCTCAGGCATATTGTCTCTGGTTGTTCTTATCTTGCTGACGGTGAGTATTTGCATATACACAATCAACCACCGATTGCTTGGACACTAGTCCTACCCTCGGAAAAATGTTTTTACATTCTCAAATGCATTTTTCATACTATTAATATATATTTAAACATGTAAACTTTATTCTTTTGTATAATAAGTAGTGTATTGTTGTTGTTATTTATGTGTTCCATTATTTTTGTACCTACGTGTTTTTATTTGGTTTAATTTACCACATTCTAAAGTAATGTAAAAAAATTATACGTAAGTCTCGATCGTTCAGATTTTATATTCTTACCCAACTCCCGCGAGTCAGACATAGAGAATCCAGAATACTTTCTACTCTCCGCCCTATTTCAATACATTGTAATTATGTTGAAGGGCGACTGGTATCACCAGAAAGGTTACATATCAGATGAATTATTTTAACACATCAATCTCCTTGAGTCAAAATTGAACCCAGTATATTAAATTAATATAATAAGAGCAATAACTAAGACGTACTTAGTACTGTTTATTTGTAAATGTTTAAAATAAACTGATAATAATAAAAATAATCTAACTAAAGGCACGCCATATGCCATGAAAATCCACTTAACATGAAGCGCGACATTCAAGAGAGGAAAACCGCAAGATGATGCCAAATGACGCTCCGATAACGAACGCTGACCGCTAATTGAGAATCGAAAACCGCATTGCACGTCAATTTGCTATAATTTGTCACATTAGTTTTATGCTTACTCTCCATATTACGTGGAGACTTTTTATTATATATTTTTAAGTGTTATTTCATTTTTATTAATAGCGTAACTCAACGCCGTGCTTCGTTACTTTAGCAGAGCGAGAAAATGATATTAATGAATATTTTATTCCAGATATCAAAACCGCGCTTTGCCTCGACACCACAGCGAATGTAATTATAAACGTAAATAAATATTTCACTTCGCGAATTGGGATCGAACCCACAACTGTCGCGGTACAGTCACACCCTTGTGCCACTGCGCCGCGACGGCCTCTAAATATTATCTTTAAAATTTTATATTCTGTGATTTGAACTAGAAACTAGTATAAACTAGTAAACCTACATCAGATATACATAAATACGTTCATTAGTTATATTAATAAAGATATACTATTTTCAATTCAAGTGGATGATTATCCTTATATTGGACAATTGTCGATATTGTCGACATTTCACGTATTCAGATCACGCGATAAGTGTCCACTACATTTCATGCAGGCGAAGCTAAAGTTATATAAATTATTACTATAAACCTTTGGGCTTAGTATAATTTTTTTATTGGTTTAAGGTAATTCTGTTGTTATGAGTATATATTCAAAAATTGCAATTTAGATTTTAACACATGTTTTTCTTTGAATTTGTAACACGAGGGGAAATAAATAACATATCCTGTATCTTATTATATCTAAATAGTAAAAGACGAAAACAGTTTTCATATCACGTAGGTAATATAACTACTTCATCGCCATCTTAATATTTTTTTATTAAATTTCTCGTGATATTTGCTACATCTCCAAAAAATTATTAAACTTGGCTGAAACAATCAGAGAAAAGAAAGAACCTTTCCATAGAATTTG
The DNA here is from genome assembly GCA_037355905.1 of Heliconius aoede. NCBI lineage: Eukaryota > Metazoa > Arthropoda > Insecta > Lepidoptera > Nymphalidae > Heliconius > Heliconius aoede. The sequence continues at coordinate 182,308 of JBAIZZ010000053.1, read as the reverse complement.
ACGTCAGTCGCCATTTTATTTTATAAGTACGTCATTTCCGTTTACACACAGCACCCATACCAATTACCCCTTCGCTCTTTTAACCCTTTGAGCGCTTATACCCCATTGTGTCAACTGTCAACTCGATGAATTAAAAGTAGGCGTGTTTATTTTTTTATTTTTTTTAAACCATCATTCGTGGGGTTGGTGAGTGGTAATAACTGGGTAGGAACTAAAATGACAGCCTGTTAAGCGATTCCAAAACCCTTTTGTATGAGTGGCTGTTTGACTGTAATATTCTTTGTACGTTGTGCTTATTTTTTTTTTATTTTATGAATAAATGTAAAACTAATATTTTTCTTTATGTATTTTTATCATGTATCTACAAAATAGTTTTTTAATTATTTTTTTAGTTATTTTTAACTATTTTTTAAAAATTAGTACATATCTATAAAAAAAGTTCTTAAAGTAATTTGAGGATAGACTTTTAGGGCTTACTATAACAACTTCAATTTGATGTAGCTTTTATTACAAATTACACAGAAAACATGTAATAATATAAAAAATAATATAGAAAAACATATAATAATATAAATAATATAAAAAAATGTAATCTATTGAAATTGTTCTATTATTTTAAAACAGACGACAGGGACAGACGGTCGAGTCGTGTCTCGGTGACAGCTGCTTGAGCGGTCACGCGAGCTGTTAGCTCAAAGCTAGGCTTGTGCGTTATAACGATAACATACTTAAAGATTATACTTATGTTTTTGAACAAAAATGTTAAAAATTAAAGTATTTTTGCCCACTCTCCAAGATACTTCTTTTGGTACCAGAACGAGTAAATGAAATTATTCAACATTTCATTACCTCGAATGGAAATCAAGCCTACAACCTGTCGCCTGACGTTTACACTAGCACTCCTGCGCACACGCACCTGCACCACGACTGACCTCAACACATAAATACATATATATTACATATATTTACAATATATTTGTAACATATAAGAATTACAATATAAATGACAGTATATAATAGATTTTACTATTTATTTACAATGATCAAACAATCAAATTGAAAACAAAATTTACGTTTATTGCTTCCACTGGCACCGAGACGTTCACACCTACTTGATTACGTGGTGTATATTTATGGCGTACCTACGTCGTACACATTATTTCAATGAAAATAAAGCTTCTTATTTTATTGTTATATTTATTAGATGTTACTGTGTTAGATTTATTTGTGGATAATTTTGTAATTTTAAGTGAAAATTTTGTTTTAAATATAATTAATTTGTGTATTGATTTCAATAGGGTCATGATAGTCTGATCGTACACGCGGTATTCATGGGTTCGATACCCATTAAGAGACATACATACTTAGTTATATTTATATAATTTTCATTTCCTCACTTCGGGGTGGGTTCTACTAGCCAATAAGTATAATGGCTAAATGTATTTATAATTTATAAAGAAATAACTACAAAAAGTTGTAATATGTGAAAAGTCAATGAGCTTTTTGGTAAATCTATCTCACTATCTTAAATCCCACAGTTTTCTTTACCTAACATAATGGTACGAACAAACAAGAACCTTAAACCTTATACATAATTCATTGAGCCAATACCCCCCCAGCAATATCATCTCTTGTAAATAATCCACATAATATATGTACTTCAACAACAATCCTTCACCCAAAATAACTGATTATGAATGATGAAACGGCGTCTCAGCGTTTTTGGTTGACTAAATTTGAATCCTTGCCCAAATAAGCACGGGGGTGGAACGCAAATATCTCAATTACAACGTTTATTAAACGGGGGGGTGATTGTTAATCATGCTTTGTCTCGGCAAATATGAATCTGTGACCCGTTATGTGCTGTACTTAATTGGAAGGGGGGTTATGTAGTACTACTTGGTATACAGGGTGATTAAAAAAAATGTATTCATTTTTCAACTTTACTTTCAACTTTATATCGTTCACTGAGTAGAAATCATACAGATAGAGCTTACAATTTACTAATTACAATACTATTAATATAACATTATCTTACGGCATTTTCTCAAAGTGGAACAATGTCTTATCTATCAAATTTCTAAGAATTTTTTTTCAGGTTCACGCTGTATCCCGCACACAGCAGGTTAGATGGAGGGAACCTAAGAAATTTGCGACTTACAAATAGGTTATAAATAGAATCTAAATCCGACTGCAAGTGCGACGTTATCTGGATATTGGCCAGTACGTAGAAAGTCATTATACGAACAAAAGCTTTATAAATGTATTCAAATCACTATAGAAAACATATTAAATTTAATTTAGTTAAATATCCTACTTTGCATCACCGATTGAGTTATTTGTAAGAAATTTTAATTTTATTTCTTTTGAATAAATTGAATGTAGATGGAAAACTTTACTTTTTTCAAGTAAAGAGAAACGAAACCAGTGTTAAGAAACTTCGTTATACAAGCAGGTTTTTTACAAAAACGAAACCTAATCAATCTAATTCTAATATTAAAGTAAAAAAAATGTCAGTGTTCAAACTACGCAACATATTGGTATATAATATATATATATAACACACGCTTGTCGTGACCCACGATCGCTAAAATTTAATTATTATATGATCCTTATCAAATATTTCTGGTACTGAATTAAGTTCCGGAAATCTTAAAAAAACTATAGTAAACCTAATAAAGTGACAAAAGACAAGATTCCCACCTGGATATGGCTACAATATTTTCTAAATCTACTAACTAAATAATAAGCCCTTTTTGTCTTGATAATTAATAACTGAAATCAATTTAGAGGTCAGTTCATTACATAAACATACTCCTATATACAATATATATTACAAACGCGACCGTTGTGGGTTCGATTCCCATTCGGGGAGATGAATTAATTATATTTCCTCACTGTGCTAACAAGACAAAGTACAGCATTAGGTGCTTTCCACCGGAATCGGGATGTCTGGGTTCATAAAGCGTGAAGTCAAAATAATAATAATAATAATTTTCTATTAAATAAACTAAACCTGCGCTCTTGCTACGTAAACTATTTCCTTATAATCTGTGAAGACATTAGCGTGGAGCTATCATAACGCACAGCTGTGAGTTTCCACGGGGTTCCCTTCAATATATCACCATGCTTTATCTCTTGGGTTTCGTGATTTCGGCACTATTGCCCACGTTCGTTACGAATGTTGTCTTATGCGTATTAATTTTGTAACACGCTGTAACCCGCATATAGCAAAGGTGGACCATAGGCACAGAGCTAGGCAGAGGAAACATAGTGTTAAGACACTCCGTTTCCCCCGTGTTCACGTCAATTTGCGTGTTTGTTTGTGTGTGTGTTCCCCTAAACTGACAACAGAATATTATTTCAATTATTACATACAGCTTTCAATATACAATATTATTTATACTCGTTGACTGATACCCTGACCATTAGTCACTGTTCGAGACCTAACGAGGTCCATACACGCTTGGAGTAATTTGGTAACCCTACACCCATCACCATAGATGCTTAAAAAATACTGAAAGTGATGCTTGTTTAATTTTTTTCAACTATCGATTATTATGAAAATGCTACTTTTTAGTTGTAAAGCATGTATTCTACTTTTTATACTTATTTTTTTAGGTAAATATCCAGATTTGTATGGGGTTTCATATTCACACATGAGATATCAAGTTCATACATTTGATTACACACTCACACAAATGATAACATATCCTGTCTAATTGAGTTATTTTTAGGGTTCCGTATCTCAAAAAAAAAAAACGGAAACCTTAAAGCAAATTAAATCAAGTTGTTATCCATCTTTTTAAATAAAAAGTAGTTAATATGAAATATTAAGCACCGAAAAAAGAGGTTCTAAGTACCTACATACAGAACTTACAGAACCCTCGGTGGGTAAGTCCCAATCGCGCTTAACCAGTATTTTGAGTTACAAGCACCCGATCTCACAGCAAAGTAGTACCACGCAGCTTTTAAACAAAAATATATCTAAAAAAACAATTGCAAAATCCATTGTATTTTCATTTAAATTTACCTGTTAAGTAAATCGCATCTATTAATAATATTATACTATTGCCATAACATTTTACTTAGTTTTCATAAAGCCATACGGAACTCGGGACGGTGTATATAGGCAAATTTCGTAGCGGGGGTGCGTCGTCAAGGAACGCTAATTTGTTTTGCAAATTGAGGGTGACGCGGCTCTAACAGGAAGGGTTATTTACTTCCTATAGGACGTTACAGGGTAATTGTATTACGTAAATTATATTTAATACTTACACTAATTTAAGTTGATGACTTTGTCTTCGTTTTATATGGAGTTTGTTAAAAGAGTGAAAACAAATCATAATCAGACAGTGTCTGGGTATAAGGGCGGAGGTTGTGGGTTCAATTTCCATAAGGGGAACAAAATAAATTAAGGAGAAAAAATACCGAAATATGTAGTCCTATATTCTATTAAGAATTACCTACTAGATACTAAGAATATTTGTAAGAGAATCAAAAAATTTGATAATGCCTTCTCTTAATTATCAATTTCCATTAACTCTTTAAAAAATATGCTTCGAAAATGTCAAAAATCATATTGAATCGTACTCTTAAAAACAATACGTTACATGACGTTACATGACTTGGACGGCTTCCAAGAGGCCCAGGTTCAAACCTGCTGAGCTTATTTATTTTGTTTCTTTCTTTTTTCTTACCTTAGCGTGAAGTAACACTTCAAAAAGATATAGATATATAGATAAGATATAATAAAAACTGGAAGACATCCAAACGTCCCACCCTACAAGTTGCTATAATTCACATATTGCATGACAGAAAGTCGTACACCTCAACCATTATATAAAGACCTACTATGATTTTTAATTAAGAAATATGAACATAATTTAAGTTAAATTGTAACTTGTAAACGTCATTTTAACTTGGTGATAACAAGCAAATTGAATCTGTCATTTATTTTATACCTTAGCTTGTAGAATAGTTATAATAATTAAGTACATTTTCTTTTATTAAAATTATTTTCAGTGAGCATATTTAATAAATATTCGTATAGTTCAAGCGGACGAAGCCGCCCAGGTCGGCTAGTGTATTATTTATATTTATACAATCTAGTAAGTAAAAATGGTTTATTTTACCGACATCGGTAACATCAGAGTGTCCGTGACGGTCACCCCGCGTCCAGGATAAACCCTTAAGTGTCCAATTAGCGGTGCGGTGTTAAAACGATCGGCGACACTGAGAACCCGAATTTACACACCGTACAAAGAAATATTGATGCTTTCTGGAGGGGTTTGTAAGGTATAGACATGGAAACTCATTTTTTTATATACAGTATATTGTTTTATTTTATTAATGTGAAAAACGTCTTTTTACGTTTTCATAAAAATATATATTTTCTTTTTTCTTCGTGTGAAATTACTTACTTTAATTGTGTTCAAAATATTTAATAAATAGTATTTATATCTTGCCATGTGACCTATATTCAATTTCTCTTCATCATCTTGTACGATTCTTAGAAATTATTTTTGAGTAGTAGAATTTTGTAAACATGTTCCTACAGAAATACGAAATAATAGTTTTTAATAGGCTGAATGAGTATATTTCAAATTAGACATAAAAATACATTTCAAAGTAGACTGATAAGAACGAAGATAAGAAGAAAGCTATACGCTTAGTGGTTAGAGTACTTGGACAATTAAGAAAAGATATGAATCCAAATCCCGCTTCGTAAAAATCTCTACACGTTTTCTAAAAAAAAATTATTTCCATTATCAGTGTGGAACAATTTTTAAAAAAATCTAAAAAAAATATAATTAATATCGTTTATCGTTTACGGCCGGTTCTACCACATTCATAAGTCCCGCGAGCGGCACCTCAAGGAAGTCTGTCGCAGTACTATGCAAAATGGTTTCTTTGTCCGCTGTTGTCCTTTTTAATTCGTAACTCTTATGCGTCAAAGTGAATCATTTCATTTTTTCCCAAAGAAATATTTTCGTTACAATATGTTCTATTACCGGGTGATAAAGCATATTTTTGTAAGGCAAACGAAAATTGCTGCGTCAAAAACAATAAAATGTGACAAAAACTGTAATGCAATAAAAGTATTTATTGTACGTACCGTGTGTCCTGACGGCATGACGTCAAAGGTCCTTTTTAAATGTGACTGATTTTTTAAAAATAAAACACATTTAATGAAGAATTTTGTATTCATTTAAGAAATATTTTAATTTAATTATAACTACATACGTATTTTTGGCTAATTAATGGCAGGGTAGGCAGGGTAGGTAATGGCATTGGCAGGGTAAACATCCACTCCCCACTTTCCCAATTCTCTAGGCATTGGGTATTGATTGGCGAAACTCAAAGCAACTACCTATCTATATCTACCTAGCATGTCTTTAAAAATAAATTAATATTTCCCTTCAAAACGAGCAAAGTCGCGGCCTCAAGTCTCTCTCCTCGTTCAAACAAGCTGATGCAATGTTTGTAGCAGTATGTGGACAGGACCACCGTCGTGTGTTTGGCGCTGATGGCTACTTTACAATAACAATGAAGCGTGTGTGAACATAAAAATCCTCATACCAGTTATGGGTCTTCCATTTTAAATATTCTTCTATCTTATGAAACTGTAAAATCATTTCATATTCAAAGTTCAAAGGCCATTTGTGACAAAGTATGACTGTGAACCCGAGGAGTTGTGGACTATTCCCCTTCGAGGAAATTATATATTGAATATTTTTATTTTGCTCTGGTGTCGATAGAAAATCTTTGTGTCGATTTTACACATGATAGTTACACAATCTGTTTTCACAAAGAATCAGCATATTCCATTTCCCAATTTGTGCTGAATCCAAGAGGCAGTGCGTGTTAAATGGCGGACCTCAACGCCGGGTTTAATTAATCACAATATATAAGAATATGCATAAATAGATATATTTTATTTTTAAATCCACTGTGTCGGCGTGGTAACGTGGTAGAGCTGGTTTGTTTACACGACTGGTTAGTAGAGTGGAGGGACCTCCACTGCGTGGCGCTACGCAAAGACGTAAAGTGCATCTCTCTTCGTAGTCTATTTGTGATTGTAACTAACGATATAATATAATGTAGGAATTCATATAGGAATTTGTAGTACAAGTGCTCTTCAAGTTGTTTCATGGTGTCTTACTGTGTTGCTATACAAAAAAACAGTAAAAACCGAAATAAAATAAATATTTAAGGTCACACGTGAGCCACATACATTACGTGATTTTTTTTTTGCCGATTGTTATAAATGTTGGTACGGAAGCTTCCGTGCTCGAGTCCGACTCGCACTTGGCCAGTTTTTAACTTTTGGCTTGTTTGGACTTAATATAAGCGCTTTCGACGAAACCGCCGTGGCGCGGCGGCATAACGTATGACTGTAAGCGCGATGATTGAGTATTCAATGCAGAATCTGGGTATAAATAATTTTCATTTCATCTCTTTGTTAAAAAGGCAAAACGAGGCTTTGAGTTCCGTCACTCAACATGATGTGTCGATAATTCGAGTATCAATTTATTATATATTTTTTTCTTTATCTGATTTCAGAACCGACTTTGTGCTGTATCTACACTTTTTGCCCGAATTCATGAAATGAAATATATATAATATATATATATATATATATATATTTGCCGTGATTGCGTATCGAACCCTAAAAACCCTAAAAACCCTAAAAACCCTAAAAACCACCACGTTTAAATCAGACGCTGATCTGAGTCAAAGTTTCAATTCACACAACATAAGGACAAGACAAAGTGCATTATCCTATAATCTTTTTTTTCTATCCTCTAATTACCATACCACCCATCCCCTAAGTCCACATCCCATACAAACATTGACCTAGCGAACCCCGGTAGCTTTTAAGGAGTTCGCGTCCCGCTAATAGCTGGTCCGGCCAGATGCCGCCAGCGTCAACTGTGAAAATGGTATGTGAAAAAAGTGTTAATATGAGGGAAAGAATGCCGTGACAATGATCTTTGGTGCTATTGTTGACTAAAATTGAATTATTTTTTCAGCTTCAATCTGTATCCCACAAATTCTATATAGAAGGAAGGCAAAAAAAACTTAGTTGTAAGACACTCCGTTCTCGACTTTTAGTTTAATTTTCGAGGCACTATCTGTTGAGTGGTGACACTCAAAGAAGCACTTTGCCTTGTTACCAGAGCGAAGAAATAAAAATATTATAAAGTATACCCACAACCCTCGTGTCAGCGTACCACGTACAGTCACTCGTTTGCGCCACTGCGTCATGATGGCCTCAATCATTAAATATATTATAGATCTTGTGAGTCTTTTTGACTGTATATTTTAAAATAATATAATATTTAGGAACAATTCAGGTAAAAGAAATAAACCACATCGCAAAAAACTATTTGTATTTTTAGTTAGTCTTAATTCAAGTTAAAAGGGGGTACAGTTATCTCATATCTATTTTAATTTTCATTTTCTAGGCAATTGACTACCTACCTACATATTTATATCGTTTTACTGAAAATACAGTACTTCATATATCAATCACCATTATAATGAAGCTTGAAATGGAAAAAAATGAATGGTCTCACCCTTTTAATCAGAGAACCTGAACCTACCCCCGTAATGAAATCTGGGACGCCATTATGGGATTAAAAATAATAACTACCCTCATGTGGGTGTAGAGGGCTGCGATTGGTAAGGCCAAGGGCTGATACATATATTTGACATTAGGGGACAAATGTAAAATTGTATGTTTGTATGTACTATATTGCTGAGATTGGAGAATATTAATTGCTGGTTAGAAATATAAGTAACCAGTGATTTTTATATAATATAAGATTTCTTGTATAAAAAAGTGTAATTCATTGAAAATAAATAGTTCAATAATGTTTATTATCGTAATTTAGAAACAAAATTTCAACTAAAATTATATTAGTTTTTTTTTTTTGCAGAGTAGGCAGAGAAGTTAAGATACACCATTCTTCACTTTGTAATATTAAATATTAATGAATCAGAACTTACAACCGTCACGTTCACAATCGCACGCTGCGCCACTGCGATCAATACATACATGTACCAACATAGGTACGAAAGCCACCCCCGTACAATCCACCACCATGTAAAATAAAAAGTGACGCGTCGTCAGAAACCTTCCGTCCCTCCCTCCGTCTCTCCCTCCGACGCTGAATTAAAACGCTGACCCTCGACACAAACAAAAAACATTTAATTGGCAAATAAGGGGACCGAGCCGGCTCTTATTTCACTCGCACAAGCGCTTATTACGTTTGACAAGTGAAGATATGAGAGACTTTTTTAATAACCGACCAGACCAGATTCTGTCATAAGTCTAGGTATATCTATATTTTTTGGCTTCACTCTGTACCCCACATATAATGGGTAACTTCGATATATTACGTGTTGAGTGTTGGATCACTACTTGCCATGCCAGAAGGGAGAATTGAAAAGATATAGTTTTGTTTATAGTCAGATGATGTGCCACTGGGCCATGTACACGATATTATAATGGGTAAAATAAAATGCAAAGTTGACTTGTTTTTTGGTGTGTACATATCAACACGACAAAATGTATTTTATTAAACGATCTCCCCGCCTTGATAACTAGACAAAATACAACGTTGTAGTTCGCCGTTATAAGCGGGAAAAGCGTGAAGCTGATAAAAAAATAAACAAGTCTACTATTAATACGTGTCGCCCGAAATTATGAAAAATTCAAATTAGGTTCAAGTTAGGACTTACTTATCAAATTATAAGTACATTAAAATAAATTTAATTATAAGTAAATGCAATCCAGCGTAAACAGAGGGAACTTAGTGTTCAGACACGCCGTTCCCATGTTTCGCATTTTCAAGTCATTGCGTGTTGAATGGCTGAACTCGACGTCGTGCTTTTGCCTAGCGAAAGCCAGGGCGAAGATATGAAAGTATTAATAAATAACAATTTTATTTGCTCGAGTGGGTATCGAACCCACAACCAGCCACGTTTAAAATCACGTATTGTGCCCCTGCACCACTTCAGCCTCAATATAAGGGACATATAAGTACCTACATATAAAATTATTTACATAGTGTCTATATACTTGTCTCGTTTGGTATGAAACGTTATAGGGGACCCTGTTCCCATAGCACCCAACCCCGCTAAAATTGAATTCATTCCCACCGTGTCATCATTGGAAACGATGTAACGTATTAAAGAACCATTCAGATTGCTAATATTGCATATTTTCATTTTACGGTTTATTTACAAGAGAGATTTAACTGCATGTAAAATATTCGTTACTATAGGAAATAATTAAAGTTATTAGAATAATTAAAGTAGAGATAATTCTCTAAATCATTTTTTTATTCAAATTGTATAGCGTTTTATAATTTATGAAAAAGTCTAAAGGAGGATTCGATAAAAAACAACCTTGTATAAGCACGATGGTTTTTGATTTTCCCCTGAAAATTCTTTTCTTTATTTTCCTACTCTGCTACAACGACTAAGTGCAGCGTTGAGCTCCACTTAACACACAATATCTTGAAAATTAAGCCAAAAAAAATGGAGAAAATATTGAAAAATATAACTTACAGTAATAATTAAGGCATAAAACTGTCACGCGACACTACCCAACGCACATAATCCGATCTGGAGAGCACTTTCAATACTCCAGTTCTATATCTATACATTTTCAATCTATTCAAATACTGGACGCTTGTGATATTCATTAACTAAAAAAAAACATACCACGCCTTTATTAGAAGGTAATACAGTTTAAGTTTACTTAGCAAAGAGGGATTTGGGTGAAAATATAAATTTGTATAAAGTAGTTTGTCGGATGGGTGCGGGGCGTATGCCATTTTGTAATCCTAGCTTTAAGTGCACTTTGTCAATACAATGTGTATGTAATTCATATATTCGTCAAATATTATGAATGGAATATTTTAATAATAATAATACTATGTTCTATACTACCGACCCGTTCGCGGCTTCGTCCGCTTGAACTAATTAACATATTAACTTACTATTAATCTGTATTATCTTTGTTTTCTAATAATAATAATATAATTTTAAAAACCGACTGGTTGTAGGTTCGATCCTCACTTAAGGAGATGAATATTTATTTCAAATTTATTAATTTCCATTTCTTCGCTTTAGCCTCGACACCAGGTCGAGGCAAAAGCGCGGCGTTCAGTTCTGCCACTCAACACACAATGTCCCCAGAATTGGGCAGAAAGTGGGGAACGAGTGTCTTAATACTAGATTCCCTCTGCCTACCCTGATGTGAGAGTAAAGATTTTAGAATTTAATAAAACAGTTATTTTTATAAACTTTTTCAAACAACATCCGTGAACTTTTTTAATGACATGGATTATATTACATGAGATTATTTCTCAATAAAAAATTATTTGAAAGTGAAAACATTAAAACTACTATATAGAAACTAACTGTCGACATCAATCTAAGTGCAAACGCAGTTCTAAGAACGACTCTATTCATATTAGCTTAGATATTGATCCTAGGTAATTTTAGGTTTCGATTTCCGCGTGCTGGCGTATGAGCCAAGCATTAGTACAAGTGGCGTCGTTTGAAGTGTGGATTTGTGGGGAATAGGGAGATAACTGTCGTATAGAAATTCATATTTAACTTACTATAGTTAATCTTTAACCTTAAAATGTATGTTATTGAAGATTGAAATTTTCAATTTCTAAAGTTTTACAGACACGTCGCAATGATACAAGTGTATGACTGTAAATACAAGTTATGGATTCGATTCCCGCCCGAGGAAATTAAATATTTTCATTTCTTCGAGGCAAAAGTGCGTTGATTTCCGCCACTTACAACACAATACCTCCAGAATTCGGTGGAAAGTTTTAACACTAGAGTTGCCTATACGGCAATATGCGTGTTACAGCGTGAATCAAATAAAAATCATACTATTTTCATATATTAAATGTAACTTAGGTAGGTATGTAAACGTATATTCAACGTAATTGGGACGTACCCTTTATTGCGAAATCATACACAAATATAACTTTATATATTATTATAGTATTTTTTATAATCTTAAGCTTAAGAGCTTAAGCTCGTCCTTTCTAAGAACTTTCCAATGTATTTATTGGATAACATTTCTCATGTAAACAAAAAAAAACATACTTTAAGCTTACTTATTATGATATAGCTAACATTTACCCAATAAAATGAATGACTATTTAAAATCAAACAGACGAAATTTGCTCTACCATTAGCCGCGTTCTTCAGAATTCGGGACGTGGAAATGGCATTCGATCTCGAGCACCGAGTTTGGGGGACTGGAGCACTCTTAATTGTTTATATTCATTTTCAGTTCACTTGAAAGTTAAATTTTAGTAGGTATTTTTATTGATTGTTTATTTTCTCGTTATCATGCCTCTTTATGGATAGGCAGAGGGAGCTTAGTGTTAAGACACTCCACTTCTCACTCAAACTCATTATATTCTACGCCGTAATCCGCTAATATCAGCGTAGACAGAGAAAAACTAATGTAAAGTTACAAAAAATTTTTTAAAATCACAAATCAAAAAAATATTATTAAATTTAATGAAAAACAGTATCAAATCTGAAACAGCCAAGGTACCAAAAGCAAACCCTTCCTAAATTCCTGAGAAAACAACCGAGATTCCAAAGTAAACACTTGAGATGGCCTCCCCCCCTTCCCCTTCCCTAATCTCCCCCCAAATTGCCGTCTACAATATTTGCATAACTCATTACGCTGCATCCATATTTAATTAGAACATTTCCTTCTTTTCACCGAACAAACTTGTTTAATAATCAATAATGGCTTGTTGTATTTAATAGCTAGTAGCACTTTTATTATGTTATATGATTTTTGAATTGAATCAGGTTCACGCTGTATCCCGACACAGTAGGGTGGCAGAGGGAACCTAATGCCGGAACTCAACGCTGGACATTTAAATAAAGCGTAATTAATAAATGGACCGTCATGTTACTAATGTCGAATAAAATATTAATTTAAAAACGAGCTAGTATTTAAAAAATCATGTCCTCTCATTTTATATTGACATTATATTACCAAAAATATATTTACAAAAATTTGTAGTCCGCCATTTTATTACGGGGGCCATTGTTTATTAATAAAAATTTTGATGGTATGGAGAGACCTTAGAGTTTGGTGCTCCGTTCTCCTCCGTCCTAGAAATACAGCGTGTTATGTTTAACATATAGATTACAATATATAACTTTACTGAGAACTATAGAAATTAGTATGTATAGGCAGATTTTACCGATCTAATAAAAGAATAAATCTTTAGTACTAGTTGTTTGCCGGAACTCGACCCTCCATCACCACTAGAGCTAGAAATCTAACGTAATTCATTGCCTCGAGTGGCTATTGATTGAACCCACACCGCTCGCGTTTACAGTCGTTGTCTCATTGTACCACTGTGGATTGATTATTTTTTTTAGTTCACCCTGTATCTCACACATAGAGATCGGAAGGGAACGGACACTACATTCCCATTAAGATATTTTCACTTTCCGGCGGAAAATATATTGAAAAAAAAATAAACAATTTAAGAAACATGTAGCAAAACATAAATATGGCTTAGATACTTACACAAAGTCTTTTAATGTGCGGATTTCTTTTTCAGAAAAAAAAAATGGCCTGCTGTTGAAAACTCATTATTATAATGTGCGCCAGTTGGCCGAGCTCAGCGAACTTGGAGTGCTTTAGAGATAAATAATTCAAGAGACGATTTAGAAGTATATTCCTATGGCGAAAATTTAAAAGTTAATATAATTAATCATCCTGTATAGCTATTGTCTATGGGATATTGTAAATATTAAATGTATATAACAATATAAGCGATATTTACCAAAATAAATAAGTTTTCGTAGCATAATAATTTGATAAATACTGCTGATGTCCACAGTATAATTTGAAGTTGCTATAATGGCGTAGCGGCACAAGCGTGAGGTGATTATAGGTTTGATGCCCACTCGAAAGTTTTACGTAATGAAATATTTAATATTTTTATTTCCTCGCTGTATAACGAGGTAAAGCGCAGCGTTGAGTACCGCCATTAACACGCAATGCATATAGAATTCGGTGGAAAACGTAAAACGGAAGTGTATAGCCAAAAATCAAATAGCCATAACGTAAAAACTTCGTTTTCTTATTTATTTTCTTTTATGTAATAATATATTTTATAATTACAGATTTTTCTTTAATATTTTGATTAACTGCGTAATTTTATTCTTCAATATAATTCACAAATCCGAATGTTCATTTAGCCCACCGCGCACAGAGATCACTCTACCGAACGTTATTTAAAAACATCTCTATTCTCTCCATTGTTTATTCGTCCTTTAACCCTCGAGCGCGACGTTACAATTTAATAAAATTCTTCAGCGAACATTAATGAAGCCGGCCAAACAAGCCCCGCCATTGTCGGACGTATTATGATTTTAACCGAGATAATGCACGGGAAATGACGGCAAAAGAAATTTAATTCGCGTAACGACGAAAGGGTTATGGGGGTCGGCTTTGATAAATAAAGCCGGGAGGGACCCGGAGGATATTACGGGGCTTTTTGCCCCACATATTGATATTAATGCTGGTGCTGAATTTTGTCAAAATTGCGTGTAGAGGTTGTGATGTTCAAGGTTTTTTTTTTCGTTGTTTTGAAATATGGCCGTTTAAAGTGCTTTTTTTTTGTTTTTTATGTATGTTGATTTACAAAATGGATGATTGAGATCGTCGTGGCGTAGTAGTGTAAGCGTGTAACTGTATACGCGGTGGTTGTGGGTTCGATAACCACTACGGGGGGAATAAATTATTGTTTATTAATAATTTCAGTTCATAAATCTCCAAATTAAAAACAGCATATATTGTCACTTCGAGTTAATAAGACAACTATGGTCATGGCAATTATGACTTTATTAAAATAAAGGTTCCCTATGAAATAATTAAATAGAAATCTATTATATCAGCATCATTATATCATAGTAACCACCACACACCAGTATACCATCATCAAATTTAGATCACATACACAAGTTTCACCCTCCGCCCTCGCTGATGTGAAGTCCCAAAAGTCGAGGAACCTTTAAATATAATGTCTGTATCAGATACTTCATTAATATTTCTACGTATCACTAATTAAGCGGGGTCGCCTCGGCGGGTTGTTTTACTTGGATATTCCAGTGTATCAAAATGTATGAATGCAAATTTGATAATATAATATATATATAGGGAAGATTTGCTTGAATTTTATTTATTTACATAACAATAAAATATTGTAACATAAGCGACGGTCTTTTTTAAAAATATCAACATAACATTCAAAAAGTGATAACTAAATGTATGTATTATATATATATTTTTTTCCATATATTCTACCTACCTGTGTATATAACACATGTCTAACTAGATCGTGAGTAGAAAGTAGTGAGACGATACACTGGGCGTTTGTATAATTAAAATCATCTACACGCTTTCGCCCTCATTGCTTATACCGCGTACGAGTATATGACAGGTAAGGATTATTTTGTCGAAGATCGACACGATTTCGGGAGCTCTTGTAGAGATAGCATAAAAATTGTAAAGGAAATGGAAGTAAAAAAAGAAATAGAAAGGAAGTATTTACACAAATCTTAATCACAGTCTTATAGGAACTCAGTAGTTAATAAATAAAATATACCTAAGTTACATAACATCTAGAACAATTCGCTCTTTTATTTTTTGATAAGTGAAAAAAATATATAATATAAAAAAAGAGCGACGCTTAAATTAATTATTAATGCAGATTTATTTAGGCTTAGTTTGGAACTATAGATACAGATATACGTGTCTGATTTAAATATATACACATGTATATATTTGGAAGAGGCTAGTAGTGGGGCAGAGAGTGTGCTTACAGCACGACAGATTGTGGGTTCGATTCCCATTCGAAAAAGTGGTAAATATTTTGTGTGGTGTCGACGCAAAGCGCAACGTTGAATTCCGCGATGTATGAAAGGAAAAAGGGGAACAGAGTATTTTAACATCTTCTTTTTCCTCTGTCTAACCAACTATATACGGGATATAGCGTGACGCCAAAAAACTGAGAAGTAAGATTTTACTGGATTCTTTTTTATTTTTTTAACATGTAACATATACCCCAAAATTAATAAAATACAAAATAAGTATAATATTTTGTATCCAGTACCGGTACCGGTACCAGTAGTCTAACATTATTCGAATTACATTCCACTATCAAATTCACACGATCGCATCTGAACATCTGTCACGATCTTCAATACAATCATGCAACTTGTCTTAGTGAGGCATCGAAATTGGAGATTTTTTTTAAAGTCATTTATTCCATTCCATACTAATTTATTATATTAATATCATATGTTGTTTATTACAAAAGTCGTGGCTTAGTGGAACAGCGTCTGGCTGTAATCGCGATGGTTCTCATTTTCAATGACCAATCGGGAAGATAATTGTATTAAGTTAATTTTCATTCTCCTGCTATAGAATGAAGTATAGAAGAATACGTGAATAGTTCCACCATTCTACATGCAATGTCACAGAAATTAGGCAGTCCTTCAGCTTTCCTTGCTATGCAGAAAAAACGTGAATTACAATTTGATTAGAACGATCCTTTGTTCTCTTTATAATAAAAAAAGGGATTAATTACCAATATCTATGATATCTCATATCTCATTTATACCTAAATTAGACTTTACGAAGACTATTCTTTAATTGATGTAGCAGTATTCATCGAACGCTGAAAGAACGCTGTTCTGATAGCTCTACCACACCATCACCTCCGAACACATCACATATTGTAATCACTCATTATTTTTTATGTTACCTCGAGTCTAACAGTACTTACTTTCTTTCATACTTTGAGATTGATTATTAAAAATTTCGTACGCAGTTAATTATATGGCGGTAGATAATTGAGTAATTTATGGCGAGCGTTGGAACCTGTTCGGGAGCGACGCCATGATGACATAACGCGTCTTCTAGAACAATGTATGATTTGTTGCATGATGTTGCGTGTTAGACAGATACGCTTTGTAAGTTTACATTTAGTTTATATATCCAGTTAAAAATCTATAAGAATAAATGTTAAAAAAGTTTAAATAAGGGAGAACTGTCTAACACACCAAAGCGTTTAATATTCATATAAAAGTGGTCTCTATGGTGGCTGTAATGGCAAAAGCTTGTGACCGTTAACGCTATTTTATCCCCCGATTTGAATTGAACCCATTACCGTCACCCGAATTATTTGTTAATATTTGCATTTCTTCGCATCTTAGGTTCCCTCTGCTTGTATACAGATGAAAATGCACCAATAACAAGTTTCGTCCACAATATGGCAGAACTTAATATCTTATCTTACCTTATCAGGTAAAATTCGGAAAATATTTATATAAGATCGATCCTTCAAGATTTGAATTTAATGGTGTAATAACGTAAAAAATCTCATATTTACATATTCAGAAAACTAAACGTTATCAAAATCCTTCTAACACCCGACGTAGAATAAAGAAAAAGGTCACTTTTTCACTATATCTACCGATCTACTTCCCCAGCTAGCGCATTAAAGCTTGTTTTACATAAAATTATGCCCAAAATCTGTAATTTTGACGCCGTTACGCCGTTACGCCGTTACGCCACACACACTGTTACACACTGGTCACTGACAACGTGTTGTTTAAAGCTCAAATTATGTTCATTATATTGAGACAAATTGTATGTTTTGATGGTTTTCAACAGTAATGAAATGTGAAGGGCCGATTCTGTTTCGTAATACTTTTTTTTCTGACCGATGACTATTTAGATTGGGAGAAACCTAACGGTGATTTACACGCAGGTTATTTTATTTTGAAAATTTCTCCTATGAGAATAAGGCATACTACTACTACTAACAATATAGGGAACGGAGGTGTCTTTATGGGAACGGAGTATTCCCATACTGCCACACTCCCAGGTTCCCTCTGACTTCCCTACTATATGTATGATACAGTGTGAAGCTAAAAAGATCAAACATATTAATAGGAAATAATTAATTAAAAATAAGCAAAGAAAATAGGCAGGTGTGTTGTTTATATAATAAATCGAAGCTACAACAACCTTGAAGCTATTTCATTCTCTTTTGCCACTGCACATATAAATCAGCATGGTCACGATCAAATAGAGAACGATCACTCATCCCAAATGTGCTCTTCTTGCCTCATCTAATTATAGAATTAAGAAATCGTGGCCAATATCTCTTGTTAATGACAATAAGGTTATCATTAATCATTAGGTGTTAGTCTGCAATCATTATAAAATTATAATATTGGGTTTGAATTTTTGAATTTTATTACGGATCGATATTTAAAGAATGTGCGATTTTTTTATTTTTTTTTCTTCAATTTACTGGTGGTTAAAAATGCTATGCTAAGCTTTCTTAAGCTTTCTTTTATAATATTTTTCTATATTGGGAAAGAGCTATAGTTTTTTTAGCTTTACGCTAACAGTCATCTAGATAGAGAGAAGAAACCATGTGACAAGACACTCTATTCTTCAACCATTGGCCCAAATATCGAAGCATTGTAACTAGAGTGGCAGAAGAAAATGCTGCGTTTTTGCCTCGATCAGAGCGAGGTATTGAAAGTATTAAATAATTTATTCAACAAAAGTGGAAATCGAATTTACAACTCTTGCCCTCTGACGGCCCCTCTTGTTCTTATATAAGAAAGTTTATTGCACGCAATTCAAAGGTTTATACAAGAAGATAGTCTACACTTATTTAGTCACATTTCTCCACATTAAAAAAAATTAAATCGATATTTTCCTATAACTTGAAGCACACAGCATCTTGATAGGGAGCGAAGAGAAGGCGGTGCGGTCGTGATTGCGCGGAGAAATACACGGCGCGCCGACACTTGTAATTGTTGATCATTAGATTTACGCCTTATATTGTCTAATAGCCTAACAGCCTTACACGTTATATATATATTGTTTATTATTGAAGCATAAGCAGAAGGAACCTCAATGCTGAGCGAGAATATAGGAAAATAATTTATTCCCTAGGGGTGAGAGGGAATCGAACCCAAAAGCGAAACATAAATTCTCCATGTCAGCTTTAGCACGATTTTGAACTTACCCGAATTCGCATAAGAGCTATTTAGTTATTGCAAAATTTATTCAAAATGTAATTTTTTATCGATGACTTCTATCAACCATTTTATATTGAACAAAGAATCTAAATTAGAGAATATATTTATTAATAATAAATAACTCGAGAGGCATTCTACGATAGCCGCTCAGTTTAAAAAGACATATAAATACCTCACCGAGTGCTATTTAACAAATTTTTTAATACCTATTTAAATAATAAAATAATTTTGTATGATATAATATATAAAATAACACATTAATCACGATTATTTGTATCTTAACCTATGTACTATATAGAGTATAGTGTAGTGGGAGCATTAGGGTTGGCGTCAACGCACCCACATCAAAGTTTCAGCTGCCTGTCCGTCCACACAAAGGGTAAGGACAGGCGAAAGAGAGTTTTAATAAAATACCCTGTTTCACTTTCCATTGTATTATGTTTTTCGTTTATGTAGCAAAATTTTAGTTTAAAGGTCAACGGAACATTATAATTACGCACATAATAGAGTAGGCAGAGCATCTGGAAACCTAGTGACACTCTGTTCCCATTAAGACACTCCCGTTTCGCATTTTTCGCTGAACTTAGTGTTAAGACACTCTGTAATTATCAAGACATTGCACTTAAAATATAAACTTAACGCGAAGCTTTTGTTTCCAAAGAAGAATTAATTACCACGAGCGGCAATCGAACCCCCAACCGTCGCGTGTACATACAAGCTACGCCACTGCACTACGACACCTCTAACGGCCTATATATTATTATAAAATATAAAAACAAAACGTAGTATTATATATTAATAGAACATCTCATTTAATATTTTTATAAAAGGCACATTTTTATAATTAAAATGTTACACAGCCATCTATTTATAAACCGTCGTTATTTTTCAATGAATATTATATATTGTGTGTGTGGACTCATCAAGTCCCTACTAATTAAAAAATGAGAGTATCCAATTCATAACTGATTACTTCAAAAGGTGCTTTTTTTTATTTATTTATTTTTTTTATAAGCTGGATATTGCATGTGATATAGAGTATTACCATATAATATTATGTTTCTTTTATGCTTGTTGAAGCTGTGTTGGAGGTTTGTTTCTATCGTTGTTTTCTTTATTTGATTTTCGCATTTTTTAATAAAAGTTTACCTATTATTAAAATATCAATTTTTTTGGCATGTTAAAAAGCATATTTATAAAGTTATTAATTTAAATGATTATACCTTTATATTTGATTAAATGTCTTTTTTTAAACAAAATAACCTTTAGATCACTAGCAAGCATATAATATATTTAATATATATAAAATAAATTTCTACAAAAAACGTCATACGATATATCACACACATAATGAAAGAAAATTCTTACCTTCACTGAAAAGATGCTTAATATAATAAGTATAATATATTATATATATAATAATTATCTATTTTAACCATACTTTTTCATTTATTTTATATCAAAAATCACAGAAATTCAATAGTTTTAAGAAAAATGCCGATTCACTGTACCACTAAAGGAGCACTGCACCCTATACTCCGTCACAACATCTGTTCTTCCCAACGGATTAATATATGCTCAAAAGAGATTATTCAAGATGGCGAATAATAAAAAACAAAATGGCGGCTGGGTGCTTGAGGACACTCGATTTAATAATACCCGTTTTGCTTTATTAGTTCTAACAAAAAGAATTTGTTTGTCCCAAATAATGGTCCTTTTATATGGAAATTATAATTATCGTTCGTATATGGCTGATTGAGGAGGTTCTTCTAATATGCATACCCAAGTACTTAAGTTTTTTTTTATTTATGTTGAAGTTAAAATATATTCTTCAATGTCTTATTCAAAATTTAAGATTTGATCATTATCTTCTGAAGTTTTACAGGGTAACAGATAATATATTGATATGAAAGGTCTATCAAACAATATGTCAGTGTCGTGTTTACTTCTAGAATAAAATACAAGCGATGTATAAAGGCTGATGGTGATCGCATCGCAAATCATCAGGAAGTCATCAGGAACTTATCGGAGTTCTACTTCACGCAATGTCTCAACGTCTCGAATTCTATAAAAAAGCGACATGAAGCTTGCAACTAAGAATCTATCCACAAAAAAATATTTAAGAAATATCAATAAATATATTTAATTTTCAATTAACTATTCTTAAAAACAACAAATGTCAATTGAAAGGTACAATCGTGTAAATTAGACTTCAAATAATCGAGAGGGCCCAGAACAATGTATCACATACCATCAGGAGTCCCGGTGACCGCCACAAGGGCTCACGAAGCGTATCGAAAAAAACACACACGTCTTTTTACCCTCAGGGAAGGCAACAGCTGCATTTTGTATAACAATGATATAGCCATGCTATTTCCACCGACCCCGGGCAATTGGCACAGTGGGCTATAACCCGACTAAAGGGAATATGATCCCGAAATATATAATTTTGTTACAGTATATGTTTTTTTTAATCTATTCGGATTATAAGCGATTGGGAAGCCTACATACCGCCCTTCGAAAGTCATGGTTGATTTAGGACGAAATCGTGTCCTTTTTGTTGTTTCATTCTGCGTGATGAGTGTAACAATTATGTATTGTGGACCAGCCATGGCTTTACATGTGAATGTATGTAAAATTATCCACGGCTTTCATATTTATTTTGATGTAATTTAACGAAATTATACAGAATTCAATAGGTCTATTTGAACAAGGACTGACTTCAAGCAAAAACTCCCAAATATTTTGTTATGATTTTCTACAGTGCATATACTTTGGTAGTTTTTTTGTCATTATTTCTCTTCTGAAAAAAACCCAAAACCACTAGTTATTGACAATGTTCGCTTTATATATTCTAGAATAAATATATTATATCAACAATATAAGAAAAAATACATTACATTAAAATTGCAACTGAAACGTAAATAACGAGCTACTATATTAATACTTTACATATCTATACAAAATTGTAAAATGGATGTCATTCTGTTCATACAGAATACAATACAGGATTCAATAATACTAACCACATAAGGCGACAGTTTGGTGACACTTGTCAGTGCAGCGCTCTGATTGGCTGCGGGCTTGGTGACAAATGGGTGACATAGAGACGGCGTGGGCCAATCAAATCGCAGGAAACCACACAATAGAGATCACCGTAGAGTCATTTGTGTTACATTTACCTAGTACGTGTTGTGTATTTCGTTTCTATACGTAATTGTAAAAAACGTTTTAGATAAATACTTTTTAGAAAATATTTGAAAGTAGCGATAATTGGAAGCCGTCAAGGGACGCGGGTTCAAATCTTGCTTGCTGAAAATTTTTTTTTTTATTTTTTCATCTTTATTAATACTATAGCGTAGAAAAGTACGTAGCGTTTAAAAATATATATTCCTTCGAGTCGGGATCGGACTCACAAACCTGTAATGTGCCTGTAAACGCGACTGGTTGTGGGTTCGATCCCCACTCGAGTATTTCATTTACTCAATTATGATTATTTAAATGTATTTTATTTTTTTTCGCTCTGGTATCGATACAAAGCACGTTGATTTCTGCCACTCAACACGTAATGCCTCCAGAATTCGGCGGAGAGTGGGGAACGGAGTATGTTAACACTAGGCTCCCTCTGCCTACCCTTCTGTGTTGCTGATTTTGACAAGTATTCGGCAATACCAGGTCGTTTCTAAAAATAAAATATCAACCATCCATCGATATCATTACTTAACTATTACACGCAATAAAACGCCTCGTAAAGTCGTAAATCGACAGTGTCGTGACTGTGGCCGTTAAGATTGCACTCATTTTCGTCCCCTAACTAGGCCGTAGTTCGGACTAGAATATATTAGCGTTATCGGGTACTCGTATCGTGTAAATACTTGTACAAATTGTACAGTAAAACATTGTTCAGGCAATCAACACTCGTAAAGTGAATATTGTTTGTTCATTGATCGATTGATCTTATATATATGTATATATAAGATCAATCGATTGATCTTATATATATGTATATGATTATAAGGCCAGTCGTAGCGCAGGGGCTCAAAGTGTGACTGTTAAATCGACTAGTTGTGGGTTCGATCCCCGCTTGAGGACATAAAATATTTATTTAAATTTACATTTGCATTTCCTCGCTCTGGTGTCTAGATAAAACACGTTGCCGAAAAACCTCACTCAATACGCAACGCCTCCAGAAATCGACGGCAAGTGGGGAACGGAATGGTGGGGAACGGAACACTAGATTCCCTCTGCCCACCCTGCTCTGTGCGGGACACAGCGTGAAACTGATTATTTTTTAGAGAAATGTTAAGGAAACAAAAATTATATTGTTATAGTACAGTACGGTCAAGAAGTCGTGGCTGCTCTGAAGGTTTTCTGAACTTTTGTGCATTTGTCACTGGGGAAGCTAATAAACAAAGATAAGAAAAAGTAAAATAAAATTTGCGCAGCTATCTCCAGCTAACTATAGGGCGGTCACTACAAAGAACTTCCTTTTAACAAAGCAATAAAATAAATAATTATGGCACTATAGAAATATACTATAGAAATAGAATACTTTTACTGAAAATAAATTTATTTTAAAAATCTAGTCTTTTCGTTTTGTTTTTTGTTACCACAGGTAAAAAATTTATTACCCCGATTGGAAATCCAACCCACTACTGTCGGGTATACGTCGCTGATACTTTTTATTCAATTTTTATTTTTTATATATATAAAGTAACTTCAAAATGGCACAAAGTAATTCTAAGCTACAATCACTTCAATAAGTTGCCAACTAAAGATCATCGATAAGCCAATGTCATTTGTTTTATTTTGTCTGTCCGTGCGTTGACATGGAAATGTGTTGATCGCTATTATTATTCTCTTAGATCGTGTACGATAAGAACGGTGTAGGCCGTAGGTTCGTGACCATGTAAAAATTATATTGGGTGATAACGATGCTTTATTACTTAACTATACTACTATACTTATTGTATCAATAAGTTCAATTTAATATATGAATATTATTACATCTTATTTTAATTTAGCTTCACGCTGTATCCTGTCCTCAATATTTTACCTCAATATTTTATTATATAATAGTTATTGACAAAGTAAAATTTGTATAAAGAATATCGTTTGATATATATGAGGAACAAATATCATTAGGTATGGTCACCTCAAAGGACACGCCAAGGTGAATGAATATTTTTTACCAACAGGTTTCTAATTGTTTTATAGTTCTTCATAATTGAGATTGCGCTTGTAAAATTCCATTATTATACCTTTAGGTAGTGTTTAACTGTAGTGTATACGATGGTAGTGGGTTCGATTCTTACTTGCAATGATATTTAAAATCAAAATATTTTCGGTTCTAAAATAAATATCTTAAAAACAAGCAAAATTGTATGTAAGGACACATTACTTTCAACAGATTTTTTAATTTATCTGACATGTGAATTATGATATATTAAGTTATTCAATAGAAAATATCAAATATAAAATTGACAAAAATATTTTTTAGAATTAGTGGCCAAGTTCTAACGGTTTTCAAGAGGGGCTGGTTCAAATACCGTTATGTTAAAAAAAATTGTACGTTTTCTACAAACGGTAATTTTTATTCCTAATTGTAGAAAGATAATTTACAATCGTTGTATATCCCATACAGCAGGGTAGGCAGAGAGAATCTAGAGTATTATCATGATGGCCTCGCTGAAACAGAACGGTAAAATACTTTATAATAAATTACAAAATATACAATTTCTAACTGAACTGCTGAAAAATAAACATCCCACGTAGAAATCGATCAAACAAAAGCTTTACCTATCTACACTTATAGATATCTACCGACGCTAACCATATCCAAACACGTATTTCCGTGGGACTGTCAAAATATGCTGTTTATACAAGCAATAGAGACACTTAGAGCACGCATGATGCGTCATTAACATCGTTCGTTATACCCTCGTGATGGACCAGTTACCGGTGCCAGTGTCAATCATACGGCCAGCTAGCTAATCAAAACTACCTTCTTTGTAATGTATCTAATGAGGGAATGTGGAATAGAGAGGAAATTGTGTGTCTTAGTGTTGTGTAGATTCATTTGTACAGTAGAGTCATTCGTGACGTAAGATAGGTATATTTTTTTAACCTAGGAATTTAGTGTTAAGATACTCCGTTCTCATAAAGAAGTCGAGGCATTCCATGTTGAGTGGCGGAATCCAATACATTTTTTCCCTGCATTGTAGATTAGGTACAGAAAACCTAAGCCTCTCTCTCTCTCCTCCGTTCTCCACTTTCTGGTTATTTCGCTAAGGTGGGGAAATTAACTAATTCTTTCTCTCGAGCGAAGATTGCACCTTTTAATTTTTTAACGATACCCTTCACAATAGTCTTAATTTTTTTTTTACATATATATTATAAATATGAGGTAAAACTTCTTTCAAGTA
Organism: Heliconius aoede; assembly: GCA_037355905.1. Classification (NCBI taxonomy): domain Eukaryota; kingdom Metazoa; phylum Arthropoda; class Insecta; order Lepidoptera; family Nymphalidae; genus Heliconius; species Heliconius aoede. Next base: position 156,731 of record JBAIZZ010000053.1, on the reverse strand, counting down.
AATGGTTTTTAAATAGGTATCTACTTACATGAATAATGGAAACCAATTACAAAAAAAAACCATTGTAATACTCATGTATGGCGTCAACCGTTCTACAACTTCAATTCCCACATCTGCTATCTACAATTTGTGTAAATAAATAATCTTCTGTTTATTGTGTCACAAGCTAGTCTACCTTGACCATTTTAATTTGACCTACCACACCCTATTTAAGGGGTTCTTAGGTTCCCTCCAAAGGTACCAAGTTATTTTGGTTAGCTAAGACCTTGTCATTCTGTCCGCCATCGCCATGTGGAAACCATTTGTTTATACTGTAAATAAAGTCAGTCAGTCTGTATGCACGTCAGCCACATGCCACGTGAGGTTGAAACGTGTCATTTTTGTATTGTCATCGCTAAGTACCTAAGTTTGAATACAGCTCATGTGTGACGGGGATTGGTGACAATTTTTTTTGTGATTTTTTTTACATGGGTTATATGCCAATTTGGCTTTTATTACTTAATGAGTTTATTTTTTAACTGCTGTTTGTACCTACTGCAAGATAAATGTTCTTACTTCAATTATAATATATCAACATAAATTGTACTTTTTTTTTCTCTATATTTCGAGATTATAGAGAGTTATTATAAATTTGTTATTTGATATTTTTTAGAGTCACGCTGTATCCCGCAAACAGTAGGGTGGGCAGAGGGACTCTAGAGCTCCAACTCTCTGGGGACTCTCTGTTTCCCATTTTCAGCCAAATTCTAGAAGCATTACATGTTCAATTAGCGCTTTGTATAACATTCAGGCCAGTCCTGTATGTACTCGTATAATATTTTTAACATTGGCTATGCTATCATAATAAATGGTTTCAAAGTAAAACACTGTAAATAAGTACACCAATTACAGTAATTTATAGCACGAGGATCATAAATCCAACCAATCACAACACGTACTTAAGGTGACATGGAGCTGGAACGGCTCACTTCCGGTCGCATTGACCGGATATGGCGCGCCGCCGGAAGTTGTATACAAAGCGAAGGCTTTGCGTGTGGAATATCGATGTGGAGAAAATACTGAATTTCATTATGGATAAAGGATTTTTTTTTGCTTTACTTGAAAGATTGTTACAGTAACATTACATTAACATTTTTAAGGTTTTAGGACCGTATTGAGTTTTAATGCAGATCCAGGTGAAAATAATATATATATATATATATATACGTATATATTAATATGCTTTTATTAAAAAATATATTAAGAATATCGTAATTTTTAGGTGGTAGTAAACAAGATGTCATCAGTATATATCAAGTTGCTGTCACAACAAGCCCATAGTTCGCGTGTCGCACCGCGACTGAAGGGAGTGGCCCGTAAATGTCTTATTGAATCCTTAATCTATTTTTAGTTTCATTCTTTTATTTTTTTAGTTGCACGATGTATCCCATCAGGGTAGGGAGAGACCTGAGAATTTCATGTTAAGACTCTCTGTCTCCATTAAGACACTATCGTTACCAATTTTCCAAATTCTAGAGGCATTGCGTGTTGAGCGCTTTGCCTCGACACCAGAATGGGGAAATGAAAATATTGAATATTTTATTTCCTCAAATGAGAATCAAACCCACAACCTGTCGCGTTTACAGTCACACGCATATAATCAATAAAGATATATTTTTAAATATAATTGAAATGAAAATGTTAACTATACTTAAGTATAGTTTTTTTAAGTAGAAAATTTAATAATAACTCTTAACTTGAACACGATGTAATCAGTCCGTTTGTCCCAATCACAGTTCGCGTGTCGCTAACCGCGGGCTAATTTAATGATACAGATCTAAAAACTTATTTATATTTTACTTTGCCAGTTGTAGAGTTAAATGTTAATTGAAATTTTTGTTATTGTTTTATTTTTTGGCTTAAATTTAACTTGAAATTTATGTATAAATATGCTTTTTTGGTAAGCAGGTAGAAATTTATGTTTATACTCTCCGTTCTCTGTTTTCCATCGATATTGGACACAATACGAGTACGTCACCGGTTTTTTACCACATGAAACATTTTAAAAGATTTTTCATTTGAGTTTTGTGAAGTAAGGGATTGAATTCCCTTAAAGTACTACCAGGCTTAAATTCCTTTAAAGTACTCTAAGAAGTACATAGAATAAGAGTTCGATGCCCATCCGGATATCCGGATAGGATAATTTATATATTTCATATCCATAAAGCGCGGCGTTCTGTTCTGCCACATAAAACAAAAAGTCTCTAAAATACGTGAATTTCGATCTAATCGAGAATCAATATACAAATTTAAACAATCTATTTTCTCACACCGCACTCTCCCATCGACATGTCTTTGACCTCTATTCAAAACATCGTGTCCTCAGCTGCTTGCAAACTTACTATATCACCTGTCAAATATATTTTTCATGGGAAAATCACACTTATTCTTAAGTAATAGGAGTTGTTGGATATTTTTAGATGGTAATTTAAATTTTATGTAGGAGGCAATGTTTATAAAATAAACAATTGTCGATCGAGAATAGGATAATGTCGTTGTCACTGTAAGGCGTTCGACAAACGCACGTAAGATGAAGCTCTTGAAAGTTTTGACGAGTGTACACAGAATGATCATAGCTGTATAAATATTGTTCTGTTATTTGCTATATATACAATATAAGTATATTTAAAATGTACCAAAATTTTATGTAAGTTAATGTTAATTAAATTTAATCTATTGTTAATAAGCAAAAACAATACAGAATTTGTGGATGATGTTAATATTATTTATGGTGATAACAACAGAAAATTTCAGTTTATAATCCGAAATGTAATGTAAAAATTGAAATTATTTAATTTTATCATGAGTAATTTTAAATAATTTCTTATTTTACTTTCTTTAACTGAATAATATATATTGATAATAAAAAACGATACCTAATATAAAAAAATAAAAAAAACCACAAAATACATTCTTACAAAATAAAAATAAATCTTGCATGGAAAGCCTAAAAAGATAGACAAGAAAGGTTTTAATTAGATGCTTATCACGGCCACCCACGTAGCGCCGACGCGTGTTGCGACACTGACTCACAATCAGCTGTGTCCGCGCCGTGTGTGGGAGGCCTTACGTACGGCGCGTTTAAACATTTGCGAGGACAAAATATGACATCTCTACACACGCGTGTCGTAGCGAATCAATGTTCAATGTCATTTTATGGAATATTATTATTTTAATACATCGATACTTGCTTATAGTGGATTTAGTTGATAATTCCAAAGTTATTTCTATCTTAGTCAAGTTATTTCAATACTAGGTACAAACTTTGACCAGCCGCGACGTTTGTGAGTTCGATTTCCACTCCAGGATATTAAATATAGAATATTTTCGTTTCCTTGCTATGCCTACAGAATTCGGCAGAAAGCGTCTTAACACTAGGTTCCCTTTGCCTACCCCGCTGTGCGATAAAGCGTTAAAAAACGTAGAACTATATATAGACGAAAGTATATATTTCCATCACACATGTTAAACTAAACCTGACAGTCTAATTTAAAACAGTTAATGCAAGTGAAACCGGACGTGGGCGCTAGTAATTTAAAAGTAAAAAGTAAAATTGCGTAACGGCCAATTGTTAAATAGTTAACTCATCAACTAACTGGTAATATTGTGCAAACTTATACAATACCTAAAGCATTGATAGGTAGGTACCTCGTAGAGGTAGATATGACCGTCGTGGTTCAGCGGCCCAGCGTCTGCCTCTAGACGTGATGGATGTGGATTTGATACTCACTCTAGGCAATGAATTATTTTCATTTCATAAAGCTATAATCAACATTTTACATATATACCTATGTAAGTATTCTAAAATTATGCAAATACAAAACGGTAGATACTTTTTTAGTCTCTTTGGGATATATAAAATATTATTATAGATTTAACATTTAAATTGATATGTTAAATTAGATAAAACAAGATATGCACTCAGTGCAGTGTATATATTCAGTACAGAAATATATAATGTCAGTATCTTTATATAACTTTAAAAAACTATTTTTTTTTAAATTTCATTCTGTTATGTATCGTTCTCTATTTTTTATTCTCTTTTTTACTCTTGTTTAAAGATAATGTAGTCAACATGATTTGATTTCTACCTACCTTAAATAGATTCTAGTCCATATGCGATTTATATTTACAGTAAATAAGTATCTGTATAAATGTTAATAATATATCATTTTAAAATATAGTCGAAGATAGAAATATGACGACGATTTCGACTGTATACGAATTTTTTTTAAATAAACAGAAACATAAATAAATACTCACATAAAAAAAAACCATTCCACTTCTTCTCATATCGCCATTATTAATAATTGCATTATAAAAAATATATATATGTAGATTATATAAAAATCAGGTAAAGCCGTGGGCGCTGGCTAGTCAAACACAAGTGTATAGCGACATGCACATAAAAAACCGAGCACTCGAGGTCGCCTTCGATCATTCTCAAATGTGATTTATATGATTAATGAGTTGACTTCTTTGTTCATTTGTCTCTAAACAGACCGTTTTGACATTAATTGCTATATAATAATTATATATAGAGGTTGAGACGACGCAATATACTCGCTGTGAATTAAAACTACTTTGATTGGAATAAATTATTGTGATATTTAGATTTGAATGAAAAAAACGATAGTTGCGCTGGTGTAAACACACCTAGTTATTAGTAGTTATTAAGCACAGAGGCCATAGGTTCTAATTTTATGAAATTTCTGTAATTTTATAATATTTTTAAGGCGTTCGTGAAAATGTATAACGTTACGCACAGCACAAAACGGCACGGCGTCTAACTGTCAACGAGACGGTTATGGGTTGAATTCCCAGTCTAGTGATAAGATAATGTGCGGCGTTGAGATCCACAACTCAATACGCAATGCCTCTAGAATTGAGAAAACTATTGAGACAGGAAAGGGTTGGCAGAGGAAACCTAATTGAGTAATAGGTGCCTTATGCAGGATACGTTGCATACAAATAATCGCAAATTATCAACCTATCAAGAGATACACACTACACGTCACAGACGTGGCGCCAGCACGAAGCGAGCATTAGATATCTTCATATTATTAAATAATTATATGTATGTATTTTCATCCCCATTAAAATATAAAACTGCCGCCATCTGCTTCGCCGCCGGTTGACAAGAACAACGCGCATAGCCCATTGTAAACACGCGTTTATTATCATCGTCATAAAACGCCGCGTTTATTTCTGCAGTGTGGGTGGTCTGTCTGTACGTGAACAAATATGGTAGACACATTTCAGTTATTGATTCTTTTACGCCGCTGTGGTGTAGTGGTGAAGAGTCAAACTGAATGCCATAGTCTAAACTGATTCCATTTCCAACCGGTTGTGATACCTCGCACACACGGAACACGGTAGCGTCTTAGTGGCAAGGGAGTGTCTTAACACTTAGTTCCCAGATTATTTCTGTTCTACCCTGCTATATGCGGAATACAGCATAAAACTAAAAAAATATATGAAATAAATAACAACTGACATATGGTAGATATGATACATAGACTAGATTATTTCTGATAACCCATAAGAAAAATATGAAAAATACAGTTTATTTTGTTACTAAATTATTATATAGATAAAAGTTTATTATAGTAATACGTTCAAGAGCATTATTTCTTGTTTCTTAAGTAAAGCATTTTAAGTAAAGAATTGGAGACATTTTGTGTTGAGTGGCAGAACTAAACGCTAAAACAATTACGTTTGCGAATATCAAAAAACAAAAAAAGTATAAGGCTGGTCGTGGCGCAGTGGTACAAATTGTGTTGCACAATCGACTGATTGCGGATTCGATTCCCACTCGAGGAAAGAAAATATTTATTTATGTTTTCATTTCTTCGCTCTGGTGAAGTCAGCCGTGTGGTCCCGGCTTAGAATAGCATCACCCTGGTACTGTCGGTGTTGTAAGAGGCGACTAAAGTACGTGTGGTAGAGTCACGTCGCCAGTAATGGCAACACGCATGGGCAGACTCGACCGGATTTAATACCACCCCCGGCATTTAAAACCGGCGTGAAGTAGTGGCCCTTGCCACTGCGTTTCGCATTAGGTAATGCCGGGCCCCGGTGCCCTTCATCTCCACCTTAAAAGGCTGGCAACGCACCTGTGGCTCCTCTGGTGTTGCATGGGGTCGTGGGTGGCGGTGATCACCTACCATCAGGTGACCCGAACGCTCGTTTGCCTTGTCCTCTCCCATAAAAAAAATACATAATATTTTTCAATTTAACACAAATATCTAGGTTTCACAAGAAACTTATCCTTATATAATAGAGATGTAGAATTCCAATCAATCGCATAGAACATAAAGCAATTGGTAGCCGTGAGAAAAGGCCACATTACTTCTAAAACTCTATTATTATAGATGCGTACACCGTCATCTCTTACACCCTAAACTCTATCAGGATTCTGTCGTTAACGAGATGGATCCAAATCACAACTTTAATGCCTACCCTATGCTTCAGTAACAAATCAATAGAAACTATTCTTTATTACAATAAAGATAAGATTCAAATGGAATTTCCAATAATTTCTAACTAAATTGTCGAACAAAATCTTAACAAACTTTAAATTTCCTTCAATAATACTAAAAATATAGGAATATATATCTTATTCCTTAGTCATAAGGGTAAGCTACAAGTTTTGGAGTTGGAATAATTTTAGCTAATCAACGTTTATGGCAAGAATTAAATAAGTTTTACGGTTTTATTAGAGGACGGATGCTGTCATCTTCCGAGAACACAACGGCGGGTGTCATTAGAGATTGTAAATGAGAGGACAGTCGTAACGAGGTAGCCAATAACAGGTTTATTACATCAAAATAGATATATATTGACGTTTGACGGTGTTGACGTCCGTACGGTGGATGGTAATTTCGTTTTATACTGATTAATGAAGTTGTTATACGAAAATATGTGTAAGATATCTGATAGAATGGGGTTGGAGTGGGAGAATAGTCATAGGTTCGATTCCCAGTTTACTTTTATTATTCAAAATATTTTCATCTCACGACATAATTAACTTAAGTCAATATGCAAAATTTTTAAATAGAGCTAAATAAGAAGCATGGGGGTTAACTCGAGAATTAGTTATATATTTAATTATGTCGATTTGGGTCATTTAATACAGTACATAAAATAAAGAAATACTTAATTGACCCTTAATTAATTTTAGTTATAGCAATATACAAATCTTATCTAACCTAAAATAATTTCAATCAAATTACTTCGGAAGCAACCTCTTTTTATTTTACATAATAAAAACAATAAAACAAAATTCCTTTAAAGGATTACCCACGTATAAAAACACGAGGATATCACAATAAAACCTGCAATAAGATCTTACAGACCTGTTGACATGCGTAGGCGCAGAATTTGAAGACATTTTATAATATTATTATCATCCTTACTGTTTGAAAAATAAAGTCTAATTTAGTTTAATTATTATAAATTAAAAAAAATAAGGCATTGATTATTTTTTGCGAAATCGAACTATATATATTTACAATAACGTTACATTTGTATTATTTGTATAAAATATTATTATTGACAAAAAAACCTTATTGACAAAAAAAATCTTAAAAAAATTCTTACTTGGATAACTGTAAAACCTGGGTTCGTAAATTTTCATGTATAAAGATATATTATATTATATTTCGTTCACAAGATCGCACTTAATCGCACATGTGATGTTAATACAGTAAACCTCTGTGTTAATTATATGCCTACAAATATGTTAAATGTACTTCATTTATATAAAAATAAATAAAATATGGCATATTTATAATTTATATACACTATGATATTTTGTAGGTTCACGCTGTATCCCGCATATGAAATAGGTAGAGAGAAAGAAAGAGAGAGAGAGAGAGAGAGAGTAGGTAGTAACCAACTGTATATAGATATAGACACTCTTTTCTCGTTGAAACGTTTCCTTTCTCCACTTTCCTCTGAATTCTGGAGGTACTGCGTGTTAAGTTACGGAATGCGCTTTGCCTCGTTACCAAGACGAGTAAATGAAAATATTCATTATTTCTCTTTCTCGATTGAGAATTGAACCTACAATCTATCGTGTTTACAGTCGCACGGTTGTGACCTCACATCGCAACTGGCCTCTGATAATTACCAAATTAGATGTAAGTCGCATTATTTTTGATAAAAAGATCATTACCTAGTAAGACATCTTACTCCGATCTCCACTTCCACATCATCACAATAGAGTAACTCGCCACAGGTGCCCACTCTTGATATTTCTTTCACACTCTCTCTTCTCTCACTCTTGATATATAATCTTAAATGAAATCGAATCCAAAACCACCACACCCTACACCACACCACACCCCAATAATCTACATACAATATCATACAGCCAAAGTCACACACAAGCACAAAGCAACACACACAAATCAAAACAAGCTATCAGTGTCAACTACATTCACTGTACAGAATACGTTATACTCTGACAGGACATCAAACCCGTCACCCGGCGCGCGTCGCCCGCGGCGAGTGTCACCGCGTGCGCCGAGAAACCATTTACAATTATAATGGATTTAATGTTTCCTTATCGTATTTGTGTGTGTGTGATTTGGATCAAATAATTAATTGGCCAAAACTTAATTATTTCCTATGCGATATGAAATTCTATGCTATCCCATTATGGTATCCTGAGGACAGTCGTGGCGCAGGGGCACAAGTGTGTGACTGTAACGCTACTGGTTGTGGATTCGATCTTCACTCCAGAAATTAAGTATTTATTTCAAATTATATTTTCATTTCTTCGCTCTGATTCGCTTTCATTTCTTCGCAACACCCCAATGCGCTACAGAATTCAGAGGAAAATTGGGAACGGAGTGTCTCAGCACTAGATTCTCTCTGCTACCCTATTGTTACGGTATACTTTTACTGTACAACGTTCTGTTAATGTGAAATGTATATGAGGTAGCTTTAGTTTTTAGTGTTTTTTTATTAAAATGATAATGGGGCTTATTGCAGATAATTATATTAAGTCATAGTTATTAAAATATCGTTTCATACTTGTTTTCGATGTGTTTTTTAATAAATTATTTTTATTCGTATATTTATAATATAGCGTTCGTTTGTTTATTTTAGTGTGTGAACCAGTCCATCCGGTACCATATCTTCATCAGTTCATATCATATCAGTTCATATCTACTAAATGTCACACATTTTGTGCCTGTCATCGCCAATATTGAGGCTTAAAAATGTTTTTAACCTGGATTTTAAAGGCCGTCGTGGCGCAGTGACACAGTATATTTGTAATATATATGTAATATATATATCTCTTCAATATAGGCCCCATATAACTTTTCATTTAACAGTAAAGAACAATTTCTAATTGGCCTCATACGTCTGTCCATATAAATCAGTTGAGGATAAGTTGTAATTGTGTAGACTGTAGGCGACTACACTTCCTTACTCATCCAATCAAGGGAACCTCACAAGATTTACCATGGCACAATAGTTATATAACTAATAAGATAACTGTATGAACAAGACTGTCATGGTGCAAGGGCACGAAGGTTTTACTGTAACGCGACGGTTGTGGGTTCGATCTCAATTCGTGGGAATTAATTATTATTTATTGATATTTTCATTTCTTCGCTCTCGCGCCAAGGCAAAAAGATCCTTGAGATTCGATTCCGCAATGCCTCGAAAAATTCGGCGATAAGTGAGAAACGGAGTGTCTTGTCACAAATTTCACTCTGCCTACCCTTCTGTATGCGGGATAAAGCAATGAAGGTAATTTATTTGATTTATTTATTTATGAACACGACTTGAATCTACATTCTACAAGTACGATTAGTACAATTACGATTAATAGATTGAAGTACGATTGTAAGCGCAACAGTTGTGGGTTCGATTCCCATTGGGAGGAATAAAATATTTCATATTTTTACTGCCCTGCTCAGGTAACGAGTCATAATGGCATGAAATGTCATTATGAAAACGGAATGTCTTAACACTAAATTCCCAGGTTCCCTCTCTCTTCTTGACCTGAAGCTGATAAAAATTAGAAGCTATAAGAACTTTAAGAACATAGTAAACACGAAGTTCAAGTAACGCTGGCACCTCGGTTACGACGAGTGTTGCTGTCGCGCTCTGGTTATCAGAGAGGCCAGTGCATCCTGAGTTTCGTAACCCACTTGAAGTAACCCTTGCTTGCTTGGTCTGTCAATGACGTGTCATATCATAAAAAAAACGAGTAAATTAAAAACTATATGCTTATATTTTTAATTACGTTATATTTTGTAGTGATTGTTATAATAATACATGTATCTATATAAATATTATGAAACTAAAGAGTTTGTTTGGTTGAATGCAGTAATCTCAGGAACTTGTGGTTAAAATCAAAGAATTATTCATGTCCTACATAGTGTTTTAGGAAGGCTTTAGATCATTCGCTATAACCCGCTGTATCTGCGGTCAGTGCCGTGTGCACCTGTCGTGTGCCGTACACCTTATTTATGTCCATTTAATCATTAAGATGCCTTAAGAGGCAAAATGGTTGTTGCATGAAAGGAATTGTCTTGCAAGTCCACCTGCTAAATATGGAAGTGACGTGAAGCATATCGATGTTTAAAAATGATTTTTTATTTTTTTATTCTTGTCCACTCAATTAGAGTTTTTGTATATTATTATAGTATCACGCTTTATCCCGCATATTGCACTCTGACTAGAAGGAACATAATGTAAACATATTCTGTTCTCCATTTTCCACTTAATTTTAGAGGCATTGTGTGTAATAGTGGAACTCAACGTTGCCTTTAGTTTTATTATCAAACCAAGCTTAGCTCTTGAGCTTCAAATCTAGAGTTGAACTTTACTCTAAATAAGAAACCTCAACTAAAAATATATGAATATGAAAAATAACGAAAATATATGAAAAAAATGTTAATAATTACTATGCGCTAACTACACAATACAAAATTTTTTTTTTTCGTAAATCTACGTTACGTTGTAATTAATCAGCCAGTTTACTGAAACAAAACGAAGTAGGTATGGTAATATCGAAAAATATTACAAAATGAAAATAAAAATTGTAATGGCTGTCAGATCATTTTTGTCAGCTTTTCCAATAGTGAATGAAATAGTTAACAAAATAATTAATTACATTTGAACAAAAAAAATGTTAAAAAGATAATTTTTGCAATTTTCATTCATCAAAATAAACTAATAACTCTCTTAGAATGCCTGAAAACGACTAAAATTACTTTAAAACTTTCTCAACATCTATTATCCCTAAATAAAAAAAAAACCATCTGGCACAATTTATGTCAAACATTTCGACCCTCCAATCTTTATCCCAAAAACAAGCGATGACTTCCATATTTCACCAGGAAAAAGGAAAAAGGAAAAAAAGTTACTGAGATATCCATTTAGAAGAAATTACTCGCTAATCTGTCACATTGAGACGCCGGAAGCGTTACACCGGCTCCCCTGCTTTTTTTTTTTTTTTGATAAAACGCTGATATCCTCTTGAGATCGTCTTGTTAATTCGTCAAGTGTCTCGTTAACTGTTGTTTTTAATTTCTATGAATAATTGTTTATTTTTTTGATTACACGCTTCTTTCGCAAAAGCAAAGTAAATCTAGTGTTAAGACACTCCGTTTTTCACTTGCTGTGCGAATTCATGACATTCGTGGAAATCAAAATCCAACTTTAACTATTATTGATTTGATAAGATTTGACTGAGGTTAAGCTTATAGTAAAATTTAAATACTCGTAGATACACAGAGTATTTTGACACTATGTCCTCTCTGCCTTCGCTTTTATATGTGACTGAAAAAATAAACCTATTACCTACATTAATTGATTAATTGATACTATAACCTATTAGGAATAAGATGACCAATCCCAACAAAACAGTCAAATCTAAAATAAAAAGCTGTCGAAAAGAGTTCGCTTTCATCGCATTAACAAAAGCAAGCCTTTTAAAAGAACAAAGTATCACGCTTAATACTTCTCCCCTAAAAATCTTTTAGTATCAATCCCGGGGGATTGCGCTTTTTTATTGTTTCCCTATACCGTTACCCGGGTCCCGGGATAACCGGGTCCCGGGTCCCGGGATTACGGGGACGCTCGAGGACGTAGTAATTGGTTCATTGTTTCACTTCAACACGATTGGGTTGCTCAGTTTTATTCACCTTTTGTTTTCTTTGTATTTTTTATTTTGTCAGTTGTTGTCGTTTTAGTGCAGGTTTGATTTTGATTGTTGTAATTTTGTTAAAATTAATACAGTATTAAGTATTTTTTAATTAAATTTGAGAGATCTTTTACATATACATATATATACAATACAAACTTACATATACAAATATTAAAGTCACTTAAAATTTAACGTTATATGAGAAAATGTTTGAAATATTTTATATTTACACTACAAAGAATTAATATATCTTCAGAACATATATTTTTATTACTTTTATAAATCCTACCAGAACGAAATCAAGAATAAAACAAAAGATAACACTGTGTTACCTGTAAAATAAATTCAACTATTGTCCTTTAAAGAGACTTATTATTTTTATCATAGTTGTCACCACTGCCGTAGAAAGCGAATACAAATAAAAAGAAAATCCAAATGTATGTATGTATTCGCGCCATTATCGGCGAAACGTCAAAACAAACTCGATCAAATAATAAACCTTACGTGTTTACGGGAATTACATACTGTTTGGATTGCGGCCATTCGGTACGGATTTTTGTGAGGAAATTAAGATTTCATTAAAAGATTTAACATCGGACGTATCGTGTAGCTTTACGATCGTTCGTCACTTTGATCTTTTAAATCGGTTACCAATGATTTTGTATGGTAGTACTGTCATTGGATAAATATATCAACTTGTCAGCGATTTTCTTTTATGTAGATATAGTATAGATGGAGTTTTGTATAAAGAATATAGTGGTAAATTAAATAGATCTTTTTTAAATTTTTTGAATTTAGAAAATTATTATTAACTATCGATCACCTTGCGGCTTCCCCCGTTTAAACCTATGAATTATTTGTACAATAAGTGCTGTTCCTGGTTTAATAGATAATATGTGCTTGCAGCGCAAATTTTTAACTTTGAAATTAGTGAGTACGCATACTGTCTTAACTATATATTAGACTAATAGTCTGGGATCCTTGGGCTGATAATAAAAGTTTTTAATATTTTTTACTCACATTATTTTTTCAGCGTCACCTTACATCCTGCATATTGCAGGGTAGGCAGACGCTAAGTATTCAAACCCACTACCATCAGGCTAACAGTCAGAACCTGTACCTGATCTGAAATTACTCAACAGCAAAACAAAAACCGCCAGAAGACATTTTAGATCATTACAAGAGATGTATTGAATGTTTATAGCATACGTTTAAACGTGAGTACTTTCTTCGTTCACGCTGTAAGAGGCTTTGAGGATTAATTTCTTAAAACGACAGCATCAAGACTTTAAGCCGCTTCTGAAACATGATAGGATCGTGTTTTTTTTTTATAATTATCGGTGTTTTTAATTCCAGGCAATAAATATTTCGTGTCAAAATAAATCAACTTAAATAAATGTTAAAATAAACAAGTAAAGAGTTGTTGCTGCGACAGTCGTTGGTGGCGCTGGGGCACAAGCGTGTGACTGCAAACATCACAGGTTTAATTCCCATTCGAGGAAATGAATTATTTAAAATTATAAAAGTCTGGATCGAAGTGTCTTAATACTAGAGTCACTCTGCCTACCCTGCTGCGTCTTTGATATAGCGACAAATTAAAAAAAAAACAATTAATTATATACAAAAACAATGAACTAAGGAATTTAAATAACAATCCCAAGCTTGCAACAATGTCGCATCCCCTCAAACACTATGATCTTTCACTTAGAAAATCCGCTCGACTAATATTATTCAGATCAGAACAGAACTTCCGTGCGGTGGCCTGAGGCAGGACAGCTTTGACTTTTAATCATTTAGCAAATATTTGGGCTATGCATATTGAGGATGAGGACGTTTGTGCAATTGAATTAGGGGTGGTGGGTACACGCGTCGGTGCACACGGTATTGATGACGCTTGGATGCGTTTTGGGCATGTCGCGTAAAGTAGTTTAATCTAATTTGTTTGTATGTTACTTTGCATATATATTTTCTGTATAAATCGTATCATAATGTTTATTATCATAGGAAAACTCACATCGTTGTCACATTTGTCTTTTTCCGTTGTGACAAAAAAGATACATATTAAATTGAAATAAAACTAAGAAGAATTCGTTATTTTAACTTGCCTATTTATAATCCTGCATACAAAATTCACGCTATACAGATTGTGTTGCGTCGTCAGTAATTTGTAGGGACTCTGCCATCGCAGCGACGACTATTTGTCCACGTAGTATTGATTGGATCACGCACGTAGATAGACTTTGTCATTATTTTGTATACGTGAATTGAGTAACCCGTCGTATTAGATGTTTTAATAATAATATAATAATAATAAATTATATATTTGTAGGTAAACCTATAGGTCTATTTATTCACAGCGTCCTACGAGATTTGTTTTTAGCTTCACGCTGTATCCTACACACAGCAGTATAGACGAAGGAAGCCTGAAAATCTAGTGTTCAGACACTCCGCTTCATTCGTCTCATTGATCAGACAACTGCAGTATTACTATCGTCACTACTATATGGAGTATTGATATAACCCAAAAATAAAACAAGAAAATTACCAACTTTTCTCATATTATTTTATGGCCATATTGGGCTATTACTATCTTTTACTAACTTTCTATTGCAATTTACTTTCAAAAGACTCGGCTACAAGCAGAGCTTAAACCTTGATGAATCTTACAAGTGAGCTTTGGGAATGCGTCAATTCAGAGTCAATTTCGTATACAGTAGCGTCCAAGATAATGATTTCTGTAGATTTGCTCACGTATGGTGGAATCATTGCTGTCATTAAGTGAATTCGCGTAGAAAAGTGGCGGGGGCTGTTTGCGCACGTCTGTGCTGTGTTGTGCTGAACATCGTGCACGTAGTGTAGTGTCATTATTGTGAGCAAGACGTGATGCTGCGGATGTATGGATGGGATAAAAAACGTTGTAGGTAGATTTCTTTTTTCTTATATTGTAAAGTAATAAGATAGAACTCAGTGTTAAGACACTCAGTTCTCCGCTTTCAGTATTTGTCTGGCACCGTGTGGGATCGAACCCACAAACGTCGTTTAAATAAAACGAACGAAGTTAATAAACTGATTATAGATTTAAAATATATGTATGAAGATCTGTCGCTATTATTAGATTTTTAGTTTATTTTTATTTCAAAATCTACTAATGTCAATTTCAAATACTACATACATACTACATTTAAACAAAACTACACTTGCGATTGAAAAAAAAAATATATTTTTAGTATCATCCAAACAATATAGCTTATTGATGCGTGAGTGTACTCACGTTTTCAATTGACGTTCATGTGGTCCTGTATTTTCTGAACGAATGATGATGGGACAATATTAACAGCACTAGTCAAACTTTCAATATTAAATATATCTATGGTTTTTTTAGCTTCACGCTGTATCCCGCACACAGCGAGATAGGCAGAATCAGGAAACCTGGTATGAAGATACTCCGTTCTCATTTAGATACTTCCGTTCTCCACTTTTCATGGAATTCTGAAAGCATTGCGTGTTGGATATCGAACCCACAACTTGTCGCGTTTACAGTTGTAGCTATAATCCTCCTGCATTATAACTGGCCTCAAATCATGAAATATCAACGGCGTTTTATTAAAATACAAATGTAAAAAACTATTGTATGATTCATTATCAGCCTTTCATTGTTATTTAAATGATTTTCATACTTATGATGAAAAATATACAATATTCTATACAAATAAAAACACATTGCATATCCATTGAAAAAAATAAATTATTTATTAATATCTAACAACATTTAAATTACAAATTTATTTAAATTATAAATTCAAGATCTACTAAACTTAAGTGATGAACGTTTTAAACGTTATATAAGCGTTTTTGTTTGAGATTATTATTAAGTTTGAGAACACTTTAATATTGTCACAGAATCAATTGCGTACAGTCGATGCTACTGTAGAAGTAGAAGTAATTTATTTATAAAAAAAAAAATATAGGTATAACATACCTAAGACCATGTACGTATTTCTTTTTGGTGATTTTTATAATGCATGTTATTATATTGAAATAATCTCTTATAGTAAAAAATAGACCTATATATTGTTAACGCGTGTTCAGTGGCGTGGCGTTTGTTCCCGTGTAACATTTTCTCAAATGGGAATCGAGATCACATACGTCAAGGTCCAAAAGTGTATCTCCCACTACGCCATTAGCTATATTTTTACGTATTAGGTATATATATATATATATATATATATATATATATATATATGTAATATATGTAATATATGTAATATATGTAATATATATATATATACCTAATATGTAATCGAAGATATTCTTATAATGAACGCTTACAACTATTCTAAAGTTGATTTATGTTCGATTGAGACGGACGGTTTCCAAAAGGTGCGTTTTCAAATCCCGCTATGTCCAAATGTTCTTTTGTTTAAATGGAATAACACTTTAAAAATACATATAATACTTTTTCCTACCTCCAATATTTCTTAGATATTTTTACGAAAGCAACGAGGCGTCAATGGTCAATTTGATGAAAATAATATAGCACTACTGACTAGGAATCTAAATCGTGAAACTATCCCGCGATTACGCTCACCATGAGCCAATCTGCACAGGAATGTAACAAAGGAGGCGCTCTGTGCAGCCACAGCGCTACCAACAATAAGCCACGGGGGAAATTGACATATAAGTACCACAGTGGTATCAAACGACTTGATTGTGTAACGCGGGGTTTTTTTTTAATACTCGTATAAATTTCATACTATTCTTCTTCTTTTTAATCGATTTTTTTAAAAATTGAAAATAAATATGTTAAAAAACGCATAACTAATACATCGAAGGTTAGGGGCTCAATGTCTCTACATAGAGCTTTCTTTTAACTAAAAATAATTTTACATTAACTTTAAAAAAGTCTTAATATAATGTGTAAAAAACACCTATAAAAAGTTACAAAAATCAGAACCATTTTGTCGTTCTCTGTACCACGCGCTAGGCCACAATTGGTAACAATATGGCCATACCACCACCCAGTTATTTGCCTCAGTCTCAGATCGTGTGAGAAAAACACTAGCATGGATTCGAACCGGTAATTTAAGCGAATGTCAAATGTTGGGTAACCGCACCATTTAGGGCTGACGTGCGATCACGTACTAAGTAAAATTGGCTGAGAGAAAGCACATAAGGTTAATAGAAAAACAAACAAAGATATTAAATCACATTATAATAAGAAAGGCCGTCGCTGTCATCGTATTATATGATTGCCTGTTATTTTAAATGCGGAGGTTCGATCCTATTTGGGGAAATGATTATATTAAAATTATTGTTATAATTTGCCATATATAAATATTATGTGTAACTCTAGATTCTAAATTTAAGCTTTTTTTTTTGTTTTCAAACAACTTTCAAGTTTTAAACGAAATACACTTTAGTGAATAAGTATACTGACGTGATCCAAACAGACCAAAACAAAATGGGCATAACTCTACATTTATGCTTAGATAAGTCATCAAGTTATTTTATACGATACGCTTAGAACGTTAAACTTCATCTATCAACAATAGTTAAAGCAATATTATCTTGTCACAGACGTACAAACACACTAATAGGGAGTCACCACACTTGACCGCCTGCGAGCGTTCTGACGCCGTCACTTTGGGAGCCTTTGGACCCCCCCGATATCTAACGTTTCAGATTTTTTAGCTATTCAATATTCGCTTTTACAGCTTTGAGCATAAGGTTCAACCTAACTGCCATTTTAAGGTGGTAGTGTAGCGGCCTTTATAAAACGTAAGACGGATAGCCACTCGACGAATTCCTTTGTGCTATCGCGCATAATTAACATTTATACAAAACCTACTCTAATCATAAGAAATAAGGTATATTATTAAATTAATATTATTTTATACTTATGACATTTTGCTTCTAGTTTTCCAGTCATGAAGATGTCAGCCGTCACTTGATAGCGAATGACACATAGTAAATTTGAATATATATCGTGCTGAGACGAAGTTTTACTATTTTTGACAGACGAACACACAGCTCTCGTGAGAGACAAGTGTGACATGGATTTTGATATAGTTGGGTTCGATTTGAATAATTTAATGCCTTTTTCTATTTGCGATGTGATGCTATTTGATTTTTATTTTTATTTATGTCATAGAATCTAGTTTATATTGCGTACTTTGTACATTTCCATTTCTCTGGTGTTGATGCAAAGCGCGGCATTCAATTCTGCCATTCAACACGCAATGCCTCCAGAATTCGGCAGAACGGAGAATAGGAACATTTAACACTAGATTCCCTCTGTCTGCCCCGCTGTACGTGAAGCTGATATATTACATCATATGCCAAAATTATTAAAATATTTAATGTTTAAAAAAGTACTAAATAAATCTAGAAACCTATACTTAACGATATATAAACATATTTACAGCACACTAGATGGCATTAAAACCTTATTCACCCGGACTCGACACCAACCATCAATCAAAGGTCATTTGAGAGACCGTCCCAATCTAATAGTCCGACAAGGCGAGAAATACGTGACCGACCAACATACACAACGAGGGTACTTGAAAAAAACAATTCACATAAACAAAAAATCACCCTTATGTGTAACTGATATAAAGTCCAAATTTGCTTAAACGTTTTTAAAGACTACAGTATAACTTGGTGTCAGGTTCCCAATTCGTAACTTGGACATTTCAAATGTGAGTTTGAACAAGAAAATTACTCTCGAGCCGATCGACCCTGTGATTTGTTGGTACGACAAACATAGTTCGATCGTTACGAGAGTTGGTTAAAGAATACGTGACGTAATATACAATTTGTGGGTAATTTTAATATCAATACTTTATAGGCGTACTATACGTGCCCGATGTATATGGTCCGTAAGTCGAATTTTCATATTATAAATTGATTTTTTTTCAGTTTCACACTTTACGCCGAATTTTCGATCTATAGCGTGATGAGTGGTGTAGCTCTGCGCTGCGCCTTGCCATGATATCAGATCGAAGAAGAAAGTAGTGAACAAAGTCTCCTAATGTTAGGTTCTTTATACAGAACTGTTCATGCGATTAATGAATGATGGGTAACTCTAGTTAGTTCAAAAATTATGAATCTGGGTGGAAAAAATTATTCGTTAATTTAAACGTTATTTATCACAAGAGTAGCTTAACCTAATAAAATGGAAGAGTTAATTTTTTTTAGCTTCGCTATATTCCACACATAGCAGGGCAGGCAAAGGGAACTTAGGAACCTAATGTTAAAAAAAACCATAAGTACTTCCCATTATAACCCACCACCTGTTGAGCTACAGTTTCACCACTAAAATATATATTTAAATGTTAAGTAGTTATCAATAATTTTTTACATCATCTAGATGTATTCCACATGAAGCAGAGAAGTCAGAATGGACCTTAGTGTCTAGACTCTCCGTTGTACGCACAACGCCCGAATTTAAGACATTATGCGTTAAGAGGTGGAAATCAATACAAATATAATTCCGTCTAACTACCTTCACAACCTGTCATTACATTGATATCATATTACACAATTCAATGAACAAATAAAAAATTAAACATACAATCATTTATCACTTGTCGTCGGAGAGAATCTCTATTTATTTAACTTGAATCCACTTCGCTTCTTATGTTATTAATGAACTATTACAATATAAAAGAGCTTAATTAAAAAAAAAACTTAAATCAACATCACATATTTTTTTCGCTATTTAAAATTTAAGTTTTATTGAAGTAGTTATCTATTTGGCTGCAAATATTTAATTTTTTAAAACTTTTTTTATTATATTATACTTATATCTGTAATAATAAGAAAAACATATAAAAAATACATGAATGTATTATACAAAGAAATCAGAGTCAGAAATATAAGACTATCATTAACTACATCTTAGTGCAATGGACCAGCATTCGACTCACTATAAAAGTGATTATATATTGAGCACTTCTGGAAATTAATTATTTAAATTCCCCCGCTAAGCACGACGCTGAGTTCCGCCACTCAACACACAGTGAAGAAAGAGAGTGGAAAACGGTGGGTATAAAATTTTCGCTGTCTATCCTGGATACATCCCAGTCTACACTGGATATTATTTTTTCCCTGCCTACCCTGGATATTAATTTATCCCCATTATATACGACAGCATATAGGCTTATCTAGTTGGTGAAGTGAAAGCGAAATTTAATTAAATTGCTTCTATGCACTTTCTGCATGATATGCGAGATGTCCAAGTAAATTGATTGAATGTCTAAATAATGTATTGGTATTATATAACAGACAGATGATTACTTGACTACGAGTATGTACTTTATGTTAACTCATTTAATAAGTTTAGTAAACGCAATGGTCGTCAGTTGGATTCCCGCTTCCGCATGGCATATTAATTATTTTCGTGTCTCTGAACCTCTTTCTCTCGCAGAAACCTAGTGTTGATATAATCTGATCCCCACTTTTCACCGTAAAGAGACATTACGTTTGCAATAACTCAACGCCACCATATGCCGAAGAGAAGTTTATAAATTTATAATTAATAAAATTTGATTCCAGAATCGAACCCACAACTATGATAACCCACGGTATACGTCATAGTATATACTTCTATTAATGTATAAAACTAATAATAGTGTTCGCTTTACAATTTACTAAAACATTGATGACATTTTGATGTGGACCAGTTCTCTGTGAACTCTTATTACTTCTCAGCGGGTCACTGGATCTAGTTTTACATTGAAGTTGGATGAATGGAAGTGGAAATTATCTTTGAATTAAATTTATTTATCGAAGAAAATATAATATATGTAGGTCATTGTGGCTGAGTGGTACAAATAGCGACTAAAACCGTGAAGAACGGGGTTGTGGGTGCGATTCCTACTCGGGGCAAGCGGGGTAACGAGACAAAGCGCGGCGTTAAGTTCTGCCACTTAACACGCAATGTCTCTCGAGAACTCAACGGAAAGTGGGGATCGGAGTGTTGAGCAGCTGTGTGCGGGATACAGCGTGAAGATAAAAATTAAGAACTTATCAGTTTATGACACACGACAAATAGGTATGTATGTACTAACATCTCTGCAATAGAATCGTCTCGTAACTAATGCATCTATAACTACATATATTATTTATCTATGAATAATTTTATCACATCTAGAATTCTATTATACATCTACAATTTAAACCTAATATAAATAGGCAAAAAAATGACGCGTCCAAGAGGCACCTCCGATCGTACCGATAATTTTTCAACACACCATCTACTTATTACGATCATAGACAGAGCATTAACTAACGCGTTGTCTTCCAACTCACCAAACATCGACGCAAAAAACCTCTTTATTTCTATAGATATAGATTCTAAATTCCCACAACAACTTACTGTAACAGTGAGAGTAATTTTTATAATTAGCTGCAAATGAAAACGATATGTATGAAAAGGTAGTAAGGTTCGATTCCGGATAGTGAAATAGGTAATAGAACTGGTGTTTTAAGCATCGTTCAAAGAATCGTGACCGGCCCGGCCCCGCCACCTGACGTCTCGTACCGCTTGTAATGTTAGCTCGATGTAGACCCTGCTGGACGGTCAGCTTGATGAGGTATGGAGCAATGGCCTGGGCTAGTGATAGTTGAGTACATCACTATTTTCAGAAAAAAGTTAGCAAGAATGAGAGACGTTCTAGTGACGTTCTTAAATGATATGTTTATTAAAAAATATTTTAAACTAACGATCGTATTTAATTCAAAGTTATTATATGTGTAGGTGTCCACACACCTTATTATATATTATGAACAAATAATTATAGACGATTATAGACAAATACAACAAACACAACTAAAGCCATCCGACTTTCCACGCGATGATTGTAGAAGCCATTGATCCACTTGAAAAAAATATTTATACCATTTCTTCGATTAAGCAAACCAAAACGCGGCATTGAGTTGCAAAGCTCTACATGTAATGTCTCAAATTAGAGGTTCGATTGGGGGTTCGAACCCCACTCGAGGGAATGAAATATTGAGTTGAGTTCCGTCAATCAACGCGCAGTGCGTCCAGAATTTGGCAGAAAATGGGTAACGGATGTCTTAAAGCTAGATTTCTTTTTTCTACCTTGCTGTGTGCGTTATACAGCGTGTTTATTTAGACAGGTACATTTACTTAATTTCACAGCGCACTCGGCGTCGCGCTCGTGACCGGCCTGCCAGCTACTTTTTATGCCTGCTCTCTTGCGTGCTCTCTATGACTATCTACTACTACGCGTTTAAATTGACAACGATTATTATATATTTTTTTAAGCTTAATCATATTTTTGTACACACATTTTACTCTTGTCTCTTAGAGGATATAAATAAAATAATATTTTTTTGTGGTTGTTCCTTGATATTCTGGCGAAATATATAATTGAGTAAGTAGAGACCGACATTGTGACAGAAAAATTGAATTCACTTTCTTTAGTTAGTAATTTTGCTTGAAGTTCTTAAATAATGTGAAGGTAGTTATTAAATTACACATGACATTTATAGTTTTTTAAGGAAACTTTAAAATTTATAAGATGGCAAGTATCAGCGTTCTAACGTACAATATTTTAAATTAAGTAAACTTCTTCTAGACATCTCTATTCAATTTAATATAGATATAAAAAAAATACACCAACCAAACAAAAGAAAAGCAGATCTACCTACATTCTGATCTATGGTATTTTTTCCTGTCCTAAGACCCGAGATGGCTGGGAACAGTTTGTAGTATGAAATTATTGGGCTCACGTATTACATCATTACAG
The DNA here is from genome assembly GCA_037355905.1 of Heliconius aoede. Lineage (NCBI taxonomy): Eukaryota > Metazoa > Arthropoda > Insecta > Lepidoptera > Nymphalidae > Heliconius > Heliconius aoede. The sequence goes on along the minus strand of JBAIZZ010000053.1, from coordinate 133,736 downwards.
TCGAAGGCAGTCTCTTTGATGTATCGATAGATATTATTAAACATGCCTCTCAACTTACAACGCATCACGCATTTGGGTAGATATAGGATGTCGTAACACTAGGTTCCCAGGTTCCCTGTGCATACTGAACGAATTTAGATGATACTATAATTTCTTTATTTAATTATTTTGTAAAATTGTCAATTGTTTGTTTATGTCATGAGACACCAGGTGGTGATGGGTCGTTCTCCACACAAGACAATCATTTATTTTCATTTCTCTACTCTAAGAAGACAAATAAATCTCCGAATTATGATATCGGGCGCTGAGTTCCAAATTATTGTAAATAATTTAAAAAAAAAATCTATGTAATAAAAAAATGTATATTAGTAAGCATTTGTTTTGCAAAGTTCCATCATTATCGCTCGTTCATGATCAATATTGTGTAAATGCTTTTGTTCTTCCTTTCTTGTATTTTTTTTTGACAATTACCTTTCTTTATGTTCAAATTGTTTTGTTCAGTTTGTAAATTCCAATAATTTGTAAAGCCCGACACAACATTTATATTTAAACAGGCGGTGTTTGCTTTCAAACGGCTATACTTTATTGTTACTATATTTTGCATGTATATGTCATGTTATTCAGTTAAAAATGTAATGAATAGCCACTAGCAAACCATAAATCAAATAGAATAAAATAAAATATTAAAGTAAGTATCCATAGAAGGTATAAACTACTAAATAATAATATTATATATATATATATATATATATATATATATTTACACGCAAATATGTTTGTACTTAAAATCGATTGTCGTACATTAAAATAACACATAGCTTACATAATTTATGTAAGCTTTTTATATAATTTAACAAGAATTTAAATCGCACTAAGGTCACTAGATTCATATAAATATATATAAGAATATATATTTTTTTCATCTTATTTGCCTCAACTCGCGACACCCTTGTGCCACTGCGCCACGACGGCGTATATATTATATCTATATAACGAATATGTTAAAGACGCATTCACTGCGCTGCCATAATCAGATACTGAGGAAGTGCAGGTCGAGTGGCGCAAGGGACAGTGGCACGTGAAAGTAATTAGTTCACAGTGCGGCGTTGTCGCGCACAACGGACCCTTGTACTACAGCGGGGAGGACTGGGTTGCGAGCATATTTTATGTTTACCACAAAATATTAATATATTTTTGTATTAAGACTAGTTATAACTTTGAATTAATTAATGTATCGAGTTCATGACATATATACGTATAAGTTAATAATGATAGTAAGCATAATATTTATGAATTATTATGTATATATTTTTTAAATATGCAGTATTGGCATATTTCGTTTTATAATATGGCGTTTTTTTTCTCATGTTTATAGTATTTATCACTATCGTTATAATTTCAAGTGTTCAAGTTTTTACATATAAATTGTATTTTCACATATAAATAAATAAATAAATCGACCCACCTTATCCCGTACCTCCTCAAAGCGGGGTAATGTCGCGTGCGATCGGATTTCACTCACAATGGCCCCCTTGTTACCAGTTGAAACAAAGCGCACAACATGTTAGCGGCACTTCGCGATGCAATACTGCGGGTAACGCTAATTATATGAACCTGCGACCACTCTGGGTGAGCTCTGACTAATTGTGAAAATTATTCCATATAAAACTTAATTTAGTTTCAAAACAATTCCTATTTAGTTAAATTATTCTACTATACTTGTATAATGGAGTCTGTCAACCTATAGTGTGTTTTATTCAAATATTTCGACGCAGTGCATGATATTCACGCAATCTCACGCAATGTCTCGAAAATTGGACAGTGCCTGAGAACACGGAGACTTGCCCTCTGCCTACCCTGCTATAAGCCAGCAAGTCGTGAAATAGATAGCGGGAGCTCTAGTGTTACAACACTCCGCCCACTTTCCGCCTACCTGAAGGTCAGTCAGAAGGCCATCAGTGGCGAAACTCAACACTTTGCCTCGACACCAGAGCAAAGAAATTAAAATATTAAATATTTTATTTCTTCAAGTGGGGATCGAAGCCAGAATCGTGGTTACAGTCATACACGTGTACCTGATCTTCACAGACCAGTAGTTGGTTAGTGCCAAATTTTGTGAAACCATCGTAATTACAAAACAAAGCACCGCGACTCATGTAGTACATGACGCACCAGCGTGAAGGGTTACAACGAGGTCAGTACCATCTTAGTAATTCATTTGCACTATATTCCGTAACATTGGATATGCTATAAAAAGTAGAAAGGCAGGCAAATGAAAACGTTAGTGGCACTTATTATTTCAAATTATTTAAGCTTAAAATGATTTCTGGGCCATTCGACAAGGCAAGCATACGACTGTGAACGCGACAGGTTTTGAGTTTGATATCCACTGGAGGAAATCTAATATTGAATATTTTCATTTCCTTGCTTTGGCAACGAGGTAAAACGCGGCGTTGAGTTCCGCCTATGAAACCAATTGATAAGAAACGGAGTGTCTTATCAATAGGTTTCGTAGGGCCTACTATACAAAAGTTTATAATTAACATCTGCTAATTATTTATATTATTTTTTTTTTAATAAAAGTTGAAGGAATTAATCAAATACCTACTAAGTTAGTACTAGTGATAAAGGCCTTTTTTAAAAAATAAAAAGGAAAATTTTAATTTAAAAAACCGCGTACAAGCCGGAGAGAGAATGGAAAACCAAACGATTAACATTCATAATATATGTAATTAAGTAACCAATTGAATATTTAAATAAACTTCCACATCAAATATATACTTAACTATTACAAATAACAAAATTTCGTAAAATAGTTAATTTGTAATATTTATTTCAATTGTACCGTCTACAAAAGAACATGCCTACTTGAGACTATACGTGTAAACAACTTTTTCAACAAAAAAAAAACAGCAACAGGAAACGCTAATATTTGTGGAAGCACTCGATAAAGCATCAATCTTGAAAAAAAAATAATTGGACTTACAAGAAAACTCCTGCAATTTTCGATTATATTTAGAAAAGTAAGCAAAAAATGAGCAAACAAAAATGTCGGGACCACTCAAACTGAGCGTGAAATATGAAAAAAAATGTACTGCGCAAGTGAACAGGGACCCTATTGGGACCCTATTGTGTGCCATCATAAAAATATGATTGACATGTTTCTTAATATGACATCTCTTCGAGCGGTGATATTTTTTTGTCATACTCCTATGTGGCAACTAAATTATATGAAAAAGCTATAGAAAATTAATCTCTACACTGAGAGCTTTTAAGTTGAAAGTTCTAAAAGTTCAAATCTATTTTAAACTCTAATATTTTAGCAAAAGTATTTGGAAAGAAGATATTAAGTGCCGGGTAATCCAATTACATATTCTTTGTCATATTTCGGATATGGATTATGTTTCTATAGAGCCACCATGTTTTTAAGTAGTGAGGGCTGGTATTTCTCTTGTCTCCTTTGTAGTATTATACGCCTATAGATAATGACATTCTATTATTGTAGAATTGTACAACTATTTCTCAAAATATTGTATATATATATATTATATAATGTAAAGTTTATGTAAAATATTCAATCGGATATAGTAGCTATGTAAACATACCCTAATTTAATTATATTATTATAAAATAATAATGATGCAAATGAAGACTTAGTTTATTTAGCTGTATGCCATATCCCGCAAGTATTAGTAATAGGTAGACAGGGAAGACCTGGGAGCCTAAGGTACTCACTTCCGTTCCCGTCACTTTTTAATAAAAACACGTAAATAAAACATTTGAAAGTTTTCAAATGTTATAATGTATGAAATATTAGGTTCAGAACCAGTTATTGTAGCCCAAGGGCACAAGGGTGTGGGTTCGATCCCCACTCGAGGGAATGAGTTATTGTTTCTTAGCATTTTCATTTTATCCCTGAATCCCGCATACAGCGTGACGACGATTATTTAAAATAAATTTATATAAATTTCCAAAAGCACAACCACCAATCAAAATATAAATATTACCCAAATTACATACAAATCGTTTGTTACAAAGGCGACACTAAACTAAATGAATGACGTAAGTAAGTCACAAGCGTCCACTTCTAAGAAGCTGATAACACAATCAGAACCTAAAGATAAGTGTCTAAAGTCGGTGCTCCACTGTGTCTCTGGGGCCTAGGCCAACGTTTCTAGATCAACATGATGGGGTTATCAGCATGTGTATTGGATATCAGGCGACATTACATTATTGTCTACTAAATATGATAAATTTCTGTCGTAATACGACTAGATGATATATTTCATATTTAGTGGAATAGCATAAAAATCTTTTTTATAGATTTTACATCATCATAGCTTAGTTAAGATGGGATTATAATAGAAGCGTATTCGAATCTCACTTAGGTATATATATTATATATCAGGAATAATTAGGTATTATATATCATATCTGGATCTATGTAATACTTGTTAAATACTCGACTTACCTCGAAGTACCTAAAGAGTTAAATAAAAGCTTAATCTAAGCGTGTGACTACACGTGACGGTTGTGCAATCGATTCCTATTTATTTAGAGGAATGATATATTCATTTCAGAATATTTTGATTTCTTTGGTCTGGTACGAAGTAAAGTATGGTGTTGAATCCAGTCAGTTATCAAGCAAAGCCTCGAGAATTCGTTGGAAAGTGGGAAATGGATGTGTCTTAATGGAAACGGAGTGTCTTAACACTAGGCTAAAACAATCCCCTGCTAAAAGTGAGATATAGTGTGAAGCTTAAAAAATGTAACGATTATAGAATTCGGTAAGCTTTCCTTAATATTTTTAAGATATAATTAATAGGTATACAGGTTTCATTTCTAGTCTAAAAAGTCATTCATACAAACTAGTCGCGAATGACAATAATTCTTCTATAAGAAGCAGCACAGTACTAACGATTTCAAAAAAATCTTCTAAAAAAAAAGAGAAGAGAAGTACTCACGAATTTAACAGCCAAGAAGCTATAATTAGGTACATCTCGTCACTCGTCACAGCATCTCTAACATATTGGTGCGAGAGATGTAGTGCCAAGTGCTACTATCCAGAGCTCCGGTTCTTAACTTCCATCAATCGTTGTGTATATATATATACATGTGCATATTTCAAATGTACTACATAAGTAAACAGAAAAACATAGATCATACATCATGAAAAACAAAATTGAAACTTCGAAATCGAGTCATATTTTCAACATCTATTGCAGCTTATTGTATAAATATTAATTTAGGAGTACTTTATAATATAAAAGCTAGTAAAGCTCAAATTTTTAAACAATATTTTCAATTAGAATCGGACTTAGTAGAGAATGTGTTTACTACTAGGCACTAGACACTAGGCTCTCTCTAACAATAAAAGAAGAAAGAAAAGTATAAAACTGAAATTAAAATATGACAAAATTATTTTATTTCTATTTTTAGGCCGTCGTGGTGCAGCGGCACAAGGGCGTGATTGTAACAAGACAGTTGTGGATTCGATTCCCACTCGAGGAAGTGAAATATTTATTTACGTTTGTATTACCATTTTTTCGCTCTGGTGTCGAGGTAAAGTGCGGCATTGAGTTCTGCCACTCAACGCAATGCAATGCCTTCAAAAATCGGCAAAAAGTGGGGAACGAAGTGTTCCAAAGTGTGTACTAGGTGTTCTCTGCCTACCCTGCTACGTGCGAGGTACAGCGTGAACCTAATTGTTTTTTATTTTTTATTTTATTTCTACTCTACAATATATATAGCATAGCATATACATATAACATATATATATATATATATATATATATACATAAAATTGTCTGATGACAATTTTATAACTTTCAAATTCTTTAATAAAATAACCACAAACCTAATAATTAGTTAATTGGTTCCACGGTAGTTTACGAGTGGGAGTGGGAATGGCTGAAACAAAAATTATAATTAACCATAAATCGAACCGTGGCGACCGTCGATCGGTTTTCGATTCCCCATATGTTCTATACTTCTATATATATATAAAGTAGTATAGTAACGTCATGTAGTTGTGGAGATTTGGGTGTGTGTGCGTACGAACACTCGATTTATTGTTAATGGTGTCCCGAACATAATTAAAATGGTTGATGCTTCGCCCTGCCCGCCGCGGCCTGCGTCCTGTGTAGAGTTAATTTGTCTAGAGTGTCGCTTAGAAAATATTTATTGATAAAATTATAAAGATATTAATAGATATATTTAGATGAAATAAATGAAGGTATGATAAAACAAAATGCGGCGTTAAGTTCCGCTTTCCAAAACACAATAATGGAATCGTAAATTTTATGTAGATATTAGACAAAGTATAAGAAAAAAATCAGTCTATTGAAGAATCATACATTGCCTTAACTTTGACAAATAGATAATACTATTCATATCTATTTTTTAAATATTACCGTTTTTTATATAAATAAAAAAAATAATAAAAAAAGTTCTAGCCTAAACGTATAAAGCCTACTCTATGCACCTCGTAGTGTTATAGATGATGCTGAGAGATAACCGCTCGGACGGTCTCACCTCGTGCTATATGTGGCGGCGTCGTTTCTTACTCTACCTATAGGTAGGTAGGTAGGTATTCATATGCCGGCATTAAACAGATATCGTAAATTGGATTATCTTATAAAACAAAGGACGTTGATTCACATTTAATTATTGGTTATGTAATTTTTATTAATTGGAGATGAACATAAAAATGTTATAAAAAATATTATATGTGTTAGTTGAAGCGGAACACACCTTTCCCGGGATAGGTAGTGAGAATTAAGTGAAGACACTCCCTTTTCCATTTTTCCACTTTTGCCTAGAAACAAGATATTGCTTTTGTCTTGTCAGAGCGAAGCAATAATATTAATAAGTGATAAATAATTCATTACCCCGAGTGGGGACCGAACCCACAACTGTTGCATTAGTCACACGGAGCTCTCCTACTCCAGGCTCCTGCGCCACCTCACTAACGTGACGCACTGCGTCAATAACTACATTTAAAAAAGCCACCAAACCACAAAAAAAAATCCAATCACGATAATCAAAACTAACCGAGCTTAATTATTAGACATTTTATTTAATTTATCTTCAACGCGAATAGAAGGGACTTCCAAACGTCGGTGGTACGCCCCGCCATTACCGACTTAGTAATATATCTTACGGACAAAATTACTGCGGCAAATATTACCCGTTTAGATAAAAGCGAAATATGGTGGGTTGTGGTGCGGTGTAGTGTGGATCTAGCTTTGTATATAGTTGCAGGTTCAAATTTCAGTTTGCATGATAGTAATTATTATTGTTGTGATATCGATGTTATTGGTAACGAGGCAAGCCGCGGCGTTGAGTTCCTCCAATATTCGGAGGAAAGTGGAGAACGGTATATCTTAACATAGATTCCCCGGTGCCCTCTACCTACCCTGCTATATGCAGAATACACCGTGAATCTAAAAAAATATAATAGTCTTTGTAACCCGATTGATTGTATTTTTACACGCTGTATCCCGCATATAGCGGGGTAAATGGAGAAGGACTATAAGTTCACAAGGCAATCAGTTCTTCACTTTCCACCAAAATTTTAAATATTGTGTATTGAGCATCGGTCTCAATACCGCGCTTTGTCTTAACCACAGCAGGGAAATGAAAATTATTAATTCGGAATCGAAACCACTACCTTTCTGCATCGCCATTACAGTGAGACGCAGAAAAATTGCAATTGGGAGAAAAATTACAGAAATATAAGGGTAACAAAGAATAAATCTCTTTGTAAAATTATTCTCCAAAAAGATGAATTTTATGCGAATACAAAAAATATTTTTTAAGCTTTACGGTGTATTCTTCATATAATATGGCAATGTAGGCCGTAGGAACCTTGTATTAAGACACTTCGTTCTCCACTTTCCGTCGTTTTTTTTGAGACATTGTGAATACACACAATGTCTTATTTTCCCACACTCAATAGAGTGCCGGAAAGTAACGCACCGCTTTGTCTTATTATCAGTGCAAACAAGTAAGTTATTTTACAATTTAATTTATTTCATTTTATTCATTTTCTGTAAGCGAATAGTAGGCACGTACTTGTATAGTGTTATCAAATTCATATTTGAAATACCTATTCAATAGTCATTTAAAAAATATCTTTTTACTACCTCTTCGTCAAAAGCACCTTAGCGTAATTATTTCTTGAAGTAAAATTACTTGGATTTAAAGTTAAAAAAATATATTAAAACACTACAACCTTTAATCAACTCAAAAACTCAATCTACTATCAAACAGACTCAAACTCGAACTCAAAATCGAACAAATCGTAAAACAATTATCATTTCTCAATATAGTTTTTTATAAACACAATTAATAATTCGTAAAAATCATTAACGATCGAGACAAGGGAACAAACGTCGCCTTCCTTTGTAGCTTGTCGGTGTAAAAAAAGGGGATAAAAAAAGGGGATAAAAACAGGCTGAAAAAGGAGAGGTTCCCTGCGGGATACAGTCGGTATTAAACCAACACGGGATGTGTCGAGCACTCGCGGCCATTGAAATACATACGTGTAGCTGTGATATACGAAATCGCTTTATAAGTGAAGTGATCTAAGGTGAATGTTGTATTTATGCTATGTGCATTTGAGAGTAACAGGAAGTTGCATATACAGCCTTTTAATGTTAAGAATTTATGACATTCATATAAACTTCATACATATAGCTATAGAATATTTAACCTTTAGTCAATTTTTTTTGCGGATTAAATAAAAAACAACCGGTTAAACGCGAATCGAATTCGCATACCGAGTGTTCCGTACTAGTTTCAGAATTGTATGTCAAAGGAAAGTACGATTCAATTTAATATTTATTATACGCACGTTAAACTAAATTAGCTATAGATATTTCAGATTTCTACCATTAATTTGCTATAATAATATTTAAATACATAAAATGTAGATGTTTTTATCTATCTTGCAGAAAAAAATGACTTGTGGCAAAAAAATTATATCATTATTCGTTAATTTACAATAGGTACTTTGTCTCTGCAGTAAAAAAAAATTGAACTGTGCTACATTTAAAAAAATAATAATATAATATTAATTTATATAATATTGTTCATACGAAGCCGGCGCCGTTTGAAAGCGATCAGATCGTTACCCCCCGGGGTGGGACACGGCGTGGTGACAACTGCGCCGAAACATCGCCCTGCCTTTTGTGGAGCGCCGATGTTATACTAGTTTGAACTTATGCTTTAATTTTAAGCTAGGTAAAGAGCTTTTAACACTGGGTTCCCAGGTTCCGTTACAACTTATTTATGTTGTTAGCATATCTGTAGGGAGATTTTTACAAATTTCCGATTGCCAAAGATAATTACTTAGAATTATCGTTTGTCAAGAGGGAATACTGAGTAACAAGCGTATAATAATATAGACGTTGCTCGATGGGAAATGTGCCAGAATTTATAAAGAAAATATTTTAATATTTTTTGTATATTCTTACCCAGATCTTCGTAAAAAAAATTTGTAAGTTGTTTTTTTTTATTTTAAAGGTTTTCATATCAAGAGCGGCGTGGGATCTGCCACTTAACACGTGGGTGATGTTTTAATCTAGAAAAATATATTTTCCCATTAAAAGCCACAACAAATATATCAAATATAAGGATAATAATATACTTTGTAACGCAACTACGCACGTACTTAAGTACCGCCGACGACAGCCAAGCTCGCTTATCCATAAAACTGACACCGTATTTATAACCTTTTGTCACGACACCAATATGTCCCGATAATATACTATTATGTGACGTCATTCGACATGGCTTCGGTTGTAGCAGGATATTCATTTTTTTCTGTTCACGCTGTATCCCGCAGATAGTAGGGTAGGCAAAGTGTAGTGTGGCCAGTGTTAAGACCCTGGTGGGTTTACCCACTTTTCGCAAAATTTTTGGAGACATTGAAAATATTGGTTAGTTCATTATTCATAATGCTGAGGATACAAACCAACCCGCACGTAGACCCCTATATAGCCCTATATATATAGCAATGACGAATTACTTTGCTGCTCAGAGACATTTTGAGTCTCCGAACCGGTAACCTCAATCCCCTTGCGCAGTGGGTAGCACTGAGTAATGTGACCCTCACGTAATGAAGGCTCGCTGCGACAGTATGGACACTGCTTTGATTTACTGCGATCATTTAAAACTTTATAATGAATTGGATTCTTTGTGTTTGTTTATATGTAAGCAAGTATATTGCTTTTTTTATTTACATTAAGTTATTGTTTGTAGTATTTTTAAAATGTAAAAAAAAAGTGTTTTAACAAATTTATTTTTGATAATGTATCGGAACAAAAATGTTTTTTTTCGTATATAATAAGACACATTGAAATATTATTATTTTCTTATATACAATTAGATCTGCAACCATCTCTAATACTGGGTAAACATTACATTACTTAATAAATAGCGGAACTCAACGCCGTACATCGTCTACCAGAGTAGACACAAATTTATGACCTTGAATGGGAATCGAATCTACAACCAGCGCGTGATATCTGCACATAACAAATACATTATAATCATTTTTATCTATATCCCAGATCAGCTAAGTAAGTGTGTTTAATTCGTGTCTGACACTGCTGATAAGACGTAAATTGATATTTAGATAGAAACACAATTGAATTGGCCTGACGTGTCAATTAAATAACACTTTTCTTAATAACTATTGATTGCTTTAAAAGCTCCAAGTCTCTGAGATAGAGCCATGAATAGATACTGATAGGTGTGTTGTGGCTGGTGATCTCGAAGCCATTAAATGTTGCAAAACAAAAATATGGTAGCGGATTGTGATTAAAATTGAATTGGTTTAAATGTATGTAATGTCTCGAAAATTCGGCGGAGAGTGGAGAATGGAGTGTCTTCAGTACTTCACCACTAGCTTGATTTGATTTAGCGTCAAAGTGTTTTCACAGTGTCTGCACTCCATGATGGTAGTGGATTCGAGTTCAGTTTGGTTGAACGTTTATAATAAACAAAAAGCATTTCCTTATATAATGATTACGTACTAAATATTTAGTATGATATAGTTAAATTATTTTATATTCATCAAACAAACAAAGGCGATTAACAAAAATTTTCAAAATCTATGCCACATTGATATATCATTTTCAAAACTTAATTATCAGCATTTATTAAAAGTTCACATTTCACCAACCCCCACAAATGAATCCCGAAGGCAGATCACCAAAGGACGAATATCCTAAAAGCTATTATTAAATTACAATGCGAAACCGACGCTACAAAAACATAGTTAATGAAGTCAAACTAACGTTTTATATTCGCTATAGTAATGTCACATAATAAATTCTCGTCAGTCAAAACGACCCGACCTAACTGTCTCTGTCTCTAAGACGCTATAAAACAATAAATGTATGATTCTTCCAAAATTAGCTCTTATTTCTATAATAATAGAATTGTTTATATCGTAGCAAGTTTCGAAATAAGGCAACTTCGGTCACTACACGGGGACTCATTTTTTTTCTCCAATTCCATGTTTTTCTTTGGCGGCGGCATTTATTGGTACCAAATGACACGACAGGTGACGATGTAAGTTTTTGTTTTTTCTATTTTTTTTTTCTATGTTTCGTGTATACAATGGTAGGTAGGGCTGGAGAGAATCGTTATACATTTTATTGCATGTCAGGTCTGCTCTGGTGTTTAGGTGCGATGGAAGGATAGCGGGCCAATTTGCTGGGTTTTTCAGTTTAAAGCACAGATGTTGAGATAAGACTTTTTTGGTCTATTTTTTTTTTAATATTCATAAAGTGTTTATATTTGAAAGTCAAAGAAGTGTTCGCTTTAGGTTTTTTAAAGTTTTTAAAAAATAAGTACATAATTACACTGTTAGTGATAAAAGATAAATATTAAAACACCACTATTGATGGTGGTAGACCTGCAATACATTTATTTATCCATATTACTTAAGATATCTATACTGTTTTTTTAATAATCTTTATTAAAGCAAGGCCATCGTTGCTCAGTGGCACAAGCGTGTGACTGTAACATGACGGTAGAGAGTTCGATTAGAGAAAGAATCTCCCGAAAGAATTTTATTGATCTGGTACCAAGACAAAAAAAAAATACAAAACGGAGTGTTTTAATACTACGTTCCTTACTCTGTTAACTATAACACTATTTGATATCTCCAAAATACAGAATAACATATTAATTTCTCACAAAAAATAAAACAAAATTTAAACTGACGGCCAAATTTTATTCCAAAAACTAAAATGTAAGATTTTAATATGACTAAAAGGAAAATGTTTTTACAAAAATACAGAAGGCAAACACGCATTTACACGGTAATTTGAAGAAACATCAGTCAAATCGAAACAATAGTGCCTATCTAATAACTGTAATAAATAAAGCGCCCTAAACGTTGCGGGTCAAGCCAACGTTGCTATTAAAAGCGTATTAGTGAGATATATTTATCTATCTCTGTATCAAATTTCGAAAGCTCAAAAATTGTAAGTACAAAAGTTGTAAACTATATATTTGATGGTTTATGAAATAAAATTATTGTCATATTATAATATTGTCAGGCTGTTGTTGTGATATTTGTATTAATAAAACGACGGGCTGAGGTCACGTGCGACTGTGAATGCATCGATTCCAACTCATACAAATTGTATGTATAAAGATTTCATATTCTCGCTCTGGTTACAAGGTGGCGTTAAGTTCTGTCACTTAACACGCAATACCTTGAAAAATCAGCAGAAAGAGGAGAGTGCAGTGACTTAACACTAGGCTCCCTCTGTCTATCCTGTTACATGCGAAATAAAACGTGAAGCTACAAAAACAGCTCAAAAAATAACCGCTTTATATACATACAGGTTTGAATAAGTGTCATACGAGCCCAAGTTTTATTTTAATTAGATTATCTTTATCAATAGATTAAAATATAGAGTGTATTTTATTTGTTGGACCGTCTGGAATTTGAAACTACGACGCCGTACACAATTACCAGAGCGTGAAAATGAAAATAATTATTTTCCTCTAACGGGTCACGAACCCACGACCATCGTATTTACAATCAGACCTTGTGCCAATGAGCCACGACGACTTCTATACAATATCAATATAAAGCATGTAATACAATTTTAGTCTACATACGACGCCGACTAATCCACACAAGTCTACTATCAACGTAGGTGGTCACAAAGCAACAATAGCATAAAGAGATTTGTATGAAATTTACCCTGGCGACGCGTAAAGGGACAATGGAAATGTCACCACGTCATTGTGAAATGATTTGGCGGTGGCGCTTCCACTCTGCCACGGAGCAGGGTAGCTGCAGGTCTCCGTGTAAAAGTCATTTTTTTGCTACAAATTATATTTCGAGCTTCGCCGATTTTAAATGACCAAATGACTAGGAGAGGTTTCTTGACAATTTTGGAATTGGTTTTAGATTTTTTGCAGATTTCTCTTTCGTATCGATGGTTTTATAATAATTGGTTTGAAATTGGTGTTTTATGGCGCAGTGGAGCCTGAGACAAAGCCAGGCCGGCACTTACTACAATCAATTGTTCTATGTTCAAAGGATGTGAATATTGAAGTTTATTCGGGGTCTACTAGGAATGACCAAATTTTATAATTATGTACCTACACAATTCGGCTAAAATTCAGATATATATATATATATATATGACATGCTATACCCCGCACATAGCAGGGTAGGCATAGTGAACCTGGAAAGCTATTGTTAAGACACTCCGTTCCCATTAAGACAATTCCACTTTCCACTGAATTCTGGAGGCACTGCGTGTTGAGTGCCTCGACACCAGAGTGAAAAAAATGGCAATATAAACGTAAATAAATATTTCACTTCCTCGAGTGGGAATCGAATCCACAACAGTCGCGTTTACGCGCGACACCCTTGTGCCACTGCACCACGATGGCCACGACCGAAATCGACAACATAGTTTAAGCATAGTAAGTTACATAGCAAGTCATGTCATCTTATATAAAAAAATTAATTTACTTTTGTATGAAACTGTATGAAAAAATTTATATATATTAGCAAATCTAATAAACTATTGTTTACTAATCAATAATTTATAAAAACATCTAACTCCTCCACACAATACCTCCACAAACTGGCGGAAAATGGAGAACAGAGTGTAATAGCACTACGCTGAAATAAAATAGATACCCAAATACATATATTAATTTTTTTAAAAGAATTTTTGCTTAATCTGTTTTTGAAAATATGAAAGTATATTGATAATATTTATATTGTCTTCCATCTCGTCGTGAATCAGCTTCAAATGTGAATAAATTATTTTGCCTATATAGATATACAATATATACAAATATATTTTAGTATGAAATTCATGTAACAGTTACTTTATAAAATATATGAAAGAAATAAAAATGGACGAGTGCCAAAGTCTTTAAACTGATAAAACTGAAAAGAATTCTTTTCAGAAGAAGAAAATAATAATATTTTCAACAAAATAATCTTTCCATCTCACTTGAATTTTCTTTTACATTATTTGTTTTTTATGTCAACTCTACAGTTGTATATACATAATGCGTCTATACGCATACTGTTATTTGAAATTGAAATAAAGAAGCTAATTTTACTTAAAAAGGTCTAAGAGTATTAAGAAATACATACCTAAGTATAGTTAAGCATTAAGAACGTATCTATACTCTAACAGCTACTCTAACATAATCCATTGATCTATAATTAAATACTTTTTATGTGAACAATTAATCTTAATCATTATATGTATTTATTATTATATTATTATAATAAATGTGAACTTGTAAGAATTGCATCTATAATTAAAAATAGTATCTACTTTACATACAGATAAACATACATATCGATCGTCAGTTGCTGAAATATCAAAAAATATTTAAAGAAAACCGCAAATATTTCCATAACTCTTTTGAACTATTAAGCTGTGGAAATTACACTTGTTGGTAGTTCAAAAGTTTAAAAATGTTGTACATGCGTTTTTTAAACGTATTTAGATAGATAACCGCCTTTGTTAGTAGTTCAACACAGCAATTAAGAAAATTTGGAATTTTCACTTTCGCTGCTTTACGAAGGGATCGTCGATATGTACTCACGTATATAAAGTCATGTCATTTGTCAAGAATGATAACAATAACAAGTCTGAGCTCTAGGTGCTTTTGCCTTGTTACCAAAGCGAGGAAACGTAAATATTATTAAGTATGGTAATACCATGGGTATCGAACCCACAACCGTCATATTTACACTCACACGCTGATATTCCTGCGCTACGATGGCTTCAATCTATATAGCGTCTATGTATACCTAGACAAAACGCATATCACTGACAACTTCAACAAATTCAGCTGAGTTAGAAATACTGAAAAGGTCAACCATTAGACATCAGCGGTAAGTCTACATCATACGCATATCAAAAGCTCATACAGCATAGCCCTCACACAGCGTCCTGTCGGGCACAATTCCAGCTTTATCTAAATCTAAAACATTCGCATTAGTACGTGAAATCCGCAGCGCTCTCCCGCGACACTCCCCACGTCCCTCTCGCACTCCCACAGCGACATCCTACTGACTGCGGCGACACACACTCCAATATCGACTCTACTACTATCATTTTAAAGGCAGTGCTCTAAATTGCGCGACACATTAGAGGACACCTACTCTACGTTACTAAAGGTCGTAAGTTCAGTTCCAGTTACGGGAAATTCGACTCTATGTCTCTTATATATGGGAAAATGTGTCCAAGCGGGTAGAGACACAGTTTTTAAAATGTCACGCAGTGTAGTCGTCTCTTTCTCTTTTCTTCGTCCTGTCGCATCTGCCAGGCTCCTTTGGCATCCTTCGGTTTGGCCTCGCATCTTTCATCCCGCTCAGGCCAGTGGCCGGTCTGGCAGACTACCGGACGGACGTGTGAAAAGTGTTCATATATATATATATATATATATAAAAATATATATATTTATGTACGTGCAAGGATTGTATGTGAAATGTACTGTGATGTGTAACTTGTGCACGTGAAACTAAAGACGCATTCATGATTCAGGTCAGTGTTTTGTGTTTATTTTCTTATCTTTCTACCCTTCACAGGTAACCTTTTTTCCAAGAAGAAAAAGAAACAATATCTTTCCAATGATCACTGTCTATATAATTCTTTGTTTGTAAATTGTACATAATGGGTGATATTTAACGGGCGTCGGTTACCGAATTGCACTTTTATTGCTGTATTGTGTTTGCTTTAAACAATTAGGCTACTTTCGACTCCTTTTGTTATAAATTTTAGTTTGAATTTTACCGAACCAGTGAGCAAAATAATAATATATTATACGACACTTCCATAGTTTATGAGTGTAACTGAACAGAGATTTGTATATTTCAAATATATTTTTGATAGTTAAATAGGAATTCTGTTAAGAATTCCTATTTAACTATCTTATACGCGGTATAACATATCAATAGTAGAGCCAGTATCTCTGTATAATAATTTCTATTTAAAACAAAAAAAGAACCATATTATTTCTATTATTTATCATCGTTTCTGTTTTTTTTATCAAAAATACAAGTAAAAATTAAATTTAGAATAAAAGAAAAGATTCGCTAATTAATATATAGCTTGTTATTAATATTAAAAGGAATAAAAATTCGTATTATTAATTAAATTTAAATTTGGATATGAAGAGTTATATTAATACAATAATAATGTTATATATTTCAATGAATAAAAAAACGCCTGTTCTTTTTCGTAAAAATAATAATATTGTAGTATAAACTTGACACAAGCTTAATTTTGAAACAAAATAGCTTCCAGTTTCGATTGAGTTGTGAAATGTAAACAATCTTTCGATCGTTCAGATAAATGCGCTAAAGTCGCCGTAGATTACCTTGTATACGGATTTACTGTGGTTTATTGGACAGAGAGATATTTTTGGACATGAGAAGCTGAGCTCTAGTTACCAGACACGTAAAATATTAGTATGATTTTATATAATATATTAAAATACTTACAGTTTATTTCGAAACTTTCATGGGGAATAGTAGTTCTTTTTAATGCATAAGCTTTTCTTATAAAAAAAGTTCTTTAAACTTTATATATGTTACTTTGTTAATAAAAATATTTAATATCATACTGTAAACGCGATAGTTTTGCGGCTTCGATTTCTACTGTTAATTATTCTTACTCTGGTGAAGTGCAGCGTTAAGTTACGCTCTCAAAATGCAACGTCGCAAACATGAGACAAAAAGCTAAGAACGAAGTATCTTAACACTAAATTACCTCTACCTACCCTATTATTAGCGGAATGCAGCGTGCAATCTGACAAAATTGTTTATAATAATATAATATAAATTCAATTTTAAAATTATATGTAACTCTCTAAGAAAGCTCGAAAGCTGAGCCAGAAGCAGATGCGCAAGAGCATGACATCATTAGAATGTCGTGATGCACTGCCGAGCGCCGCCGGCTAGCTCATTACCTACAAGTGCTGTAAGACTTTAATAAAAATTATACTAACTTATTTGATATTACTATATTACTATTTAAATGTTTTGTATAACGTCTTATCTACTGAGTGAATCGGTAAATTGCATTAATTTCATAGTTTAGATTTTTTTGTCTTGAGGGCTTAATACAACTACCACCCAACGTGCTTTGTATTGTGAATACATATTATTATAAGCCTAAAATGTTTATTTATAGAGAAGAAGCGAGAAAAATAGAGAATAGCTGCGTTTCTTTTGTTTTCGATTTTTTCTAAGTACGTACATTCAACGATATTAATAAAATCAAGAAGCCTCTGCAATTATTGAATATTTTATCACATGAATTGGAAGTGGAAGACGGAACTTGAAGTGAATATGATATCAGGCTTTATTCAGAGTCTAACTGAAGACTGACATTTACCAATGTGTAATATATACTAGTCAAAGAAATGGGCAACCAAATGTTTTGGAAATATTCAATGGTAAATATTCCTGGAGGACATTGGATGATGAAGACCGATGTCTTCATCATCCTTTAGGACGTCCCATTCCACATCCTCTAGACATTTTTATACATTCTTGTAATGGCCTGATTGCAGAAAAGAAATAGATATCTAGTTTTCTAATTAAATAACATATTTGATAAATCTCAGAATTAGTAATCAGTGCATTTGCAGAACATTTTTACAGCGATATATTAAGATTTGTTTTTTTTTTAATTTTTAATTATAATATAAAAATTTGCTCGTTCCCACCTTCATCCCATAGACACGATATTAATACTAGAAATGAAAACAAACTGATTACTCTTAATTTTCGTCTTCAAGAAATTTCCAAATCATTTATTTAAAAAATTCTACAAGTGTTAAAAAATATATTATTAGGCAAAGTTAACTAAGTAATGATAATAGTGCGTGGAATTAAATACCGTTGGTGTTAACTCGGGAAGCTTATTATTGTTATATCCTCCTCTCCTCAACAGAAGTGCCTTCTAAGCGTGTGGCAGCTTTCTGTATAGCTTTTCTGTATATGCTTAACGTTTCAAAAGTGCATGTAATGTCCTAATCGAATAAAGAATAGATTTTTAATTTAAATTTTAAAGTGTTGAAAAGAGTAAGAGATACTCATTCTTAAACATACAGTGTTAGTCTGCAAGTGATTAAAAGTAGATTCAGTTAATATAAAAGGCCATTAAGTAAAAATTTTTTTTTGATAACGTCATGAATAACTAAGATATTTAGAGATTATTTTGTTTTTTTTTTTTAGCTTTTCCCGTGAAGCTTAATGTTAAAGGATTTCTCATTGAAATAAATCACCGGTGATCAGCATAACGCAAGGTATGCGCGGCGCTCCATTACGCAAATTATGCTTCCCGTGGTCTGCCACTTTGTTTGTTTTTCTTAAAAAAAATATGGCTTCATGCTTTTTCCAGCATTCTATCCTTAATAGATAAGGTGAACTTAGTGCTGAGACACTTCGTTAAATTTTCTATATTTTTAATTATTGTAAACGAATGTCTCGATTTTAAATGGATGTATAAAAACCCTAATATTATTTATTTTAAATTGAAATCACGTACAATTGAAAGATAATTTTGGTAACCAAACAGATTATATTAGAACGACATGTACCACTAGCGCCATCTTCTTTTAAATTGTAGCGACTTAGCTTAAAAGCTTTGGTGAAAAACTGAGTTATTTGGAGTTTTACGCTTAAAAAATAAATTGATATAACAAATGTCGATTTTCAAAGTTACATTTGTTTTATACAGCACCTCGTTAAATATAGAGTGAATATATTTTAAAATATGAAGGAATTAAAATAATAAAAAAAACATCTGACTTTTATAAATTTTTAAAATATTTCTATAATTCAACAAATATATATATATGTGTATAAAAACTCAAAATCCTTCACCACTAGGCTTACTTATTAATATAATAAATACTTGCTTCGTATCATATCTTAAACAATAATATATAGAAATTCAACTACAACTACAACTACAACAGGTACAGACAGACAGGTCTCACCTATCAAGTACAAGCAATGAATCAATACTATCAAATAGGTAGAATACCCATAATTCGTAAATTTATACCGCAAGTGACACTTAAAACGCCTACTGATTCTATCACATGCTATACTATGTGGGTTTCGTAACTTCGACCTAACATTAATAACAATAAAATTATAAATACAACTCGAGGCGGTCGTGGACTCGTATCCATGACAGCCATCCATATGAATGTAAACGATAGTTGTTAGTTCGATTTCCAATAGGGGGAGTGCAATATTTAATTTTTTTTTTGGTTTGCTTTGAAGACCACCACCAATCCGCTCGCAATATCACGAGAATACGGAGAAAAGTGAAGAATGGAATACATTAACATTTAGTTCCTTCTCCACCCCGCTATGGGGAAACATCGTAAATAAAATGAGATTTTAGACAGCTCTCTTTATTTTAATTTTTCATAGGAATATAAAAAACAACCTGCTGTTATATAGTTCTCGGTTTTATGTCGGTTTTGTTCAAAATTACAAAACTAAGTGCAGCAGATCTAAATATCACGAAAATACTTATAATAAAACACATTATACCTTGTATAACTAATTTATTTTTATTTTAATATCAGTTTCTGTTAAAAACTGACCATCATTAACGTAACTGGCTTTTTCTAAGTCTGTAATTTGATTCTCACAAATAATAGTTTTTTGAATAAGATAGTTTTTAATATGAGAAATTAATATGTAGATATTATAAATATTAGTTCACATGAGAAACTGAAATAGCTGTAAAGTCAGACTTGTCCCAATTGTACGTGTAATAATAATAAATTAGATAAACAGCTTTGATACTGTAAAGCTAAAATATGATTTTTCAAATGTCAAACAAGATACAGAACGTTGAAAGTTTAAACACGAGGCCTATTTTCTGAATACATCTATAAATTTAAAATATCTTCAAATATAAAATAATTTTATAGATATAATAAATACGTTTATATAGATAGACAGTATTTATACACAGTTTTGATGAAACTTTTAAATTTAATTGAAGGAATATTATTGCATTTGTAGTTAGTTTAGTAGGTATTTTTTGTGGTAAATAATTACTGAAACAAACGAAAAATAGCTTTCAACAATGTATGCGTCTTTCAAATGACCTTGAAAATTTATTTAACTAACTTTTTAAGTTATATTTCTTTGATGTTTCAAAAAGTAAAAGTAATAACATTCACGTCCAACGTTTTAACTTTAATCTTTTGGGATTGTAGGAAATAACTTATTTTTCTTTTTTTCTAAGTGACATTACACAAGTCATATTTTAATTCTTAAAAAAGATTAATCTAATTCTTCAATTATTCTCATTTCTTGATATGTTCATTTATTCATTTAGAGTTACTCTTATATGAGTCACATATGATCATATAAAATTATAATGGCGGGTCGAAATAATAATTGGTTGTGAAATTATAAGGTGTGAGGTGCAAAGCCGCGGGCGGGACGCTGTATCTGATGTAGCGTGACAGCCTAAGTGATGTGGACAGAGCTTTCGGCTTGGACTTATCATATATAGCTATTTTAAAATAGCTATTGTTTTATTTATAAATTGTTTGTTTATTTTTTGTAATAATTATTACTATATCGGAAATCGGTATCGCTCTGGTGTCGAGGCAAAGCTCGGCGTTGAGTTACGCCGCTCAATATACAATGCCATTAGAATTCAGTAATAAATAAGGGACGAAACGTCGTAAGAATAGGTTCCCACAGCCGTGTGGGGAGTACAGCGAGAAGCTAAAAAAATATCGCTAGTAGGTGTCTATAGAACTTAAAAGCTTAGGAAGGTACTCGCGGTTCTAAAAGACAGATTTTGATATTTAACGATACATTTGTAATTGTATAGTTTATTAAAGAATTGTGTCTTAGATATACTTTTGAATACATACATTTACCGATTATTTGTATTTATCAAATTAAATTCTTCTCAACTTTGGTTGAGAATATGATAATAGTTAAATTATAAAAAAAAATACATTCTATGATATAAAAAACTTCACACATTTTCACAGAAAAGAATATCTAATATGCATTTAACTTTGTCTTATAACGATATGCATAAACAAGTCATTTTTTAATTAACTTTCATCTGTAATTTTCCCTATAACATTGACAAAAACATTGTTCTAACTAAAAAACATCCCTGTGGCGTTGTTAACAATAAAACCTCACTATTCTTCCTAATATTTTCCAAACACGATATCATTGAATACAATTTGCGAACCAAAAGCTTTTGCAAAAAGCAAAGGAAATGTCATTAAGAACTCATAATCCTATTGTTTCTTATCAGTGCTTTATTGGTGTACACAGCGTTATCTCACATACGGTGACTTCAAAGGCGTCGTCCTTTCATCGTGCCAGGACCAGGTGTCATAAACCCGGGGAAAAGTACAGATTATTACTGAGCGGCACCATTATTCTTTTGTCTTAGTTCTAGGACTGATCGAAATTTGCAATAATAGGTTTGTGAGTAAACTAGTTTTGCTTTTGAATAATAACTATAAGTCTTTTGACAAATAAAGGGTTCGCCGCGGGTGTTTTTTTTTTAAGTTTTTGTGCATTTTTGTAACAAGTTTTTAAGCTTGGCTGTGGCTTTAAATAGCATAAGGTTTGAAAAATATGATGAAGTTAATATATTAAAGGAAATAATTGATTGACTTTTTTCTTTATTCCATATTCATTTCAATACATTATCACAAGAAATCTTCGAATTACAGAAATCTTTTTCTAATCTTCCTTTTCTTCTTTTTCTCCCTTTTTTTTATTACCTATAAAAAAGCCCATTTTATTTTCTCTTCAACTAAAAATATATTACTTTAATAATCAAAGATTAATTAAAAGACTTTCTTATAGGAATAAAGAAATCGAATCTTCGATTTACTTGTTTAAACTTCTTGCATAACACTCCCTCGCAAAACTCATTGTATATTGAAAAAATAGGAAATTAAACATTTTTGCATTCATTACTCTTATCTGTAGACACCAAGCCGCCTACCTGTCCCTTATTGTTAACCAGGTCAAGCGGAGGGGTGGAGGCTAGTGTCTTCGGAGTCCAGTGTCCCATTCGTGTCACAGTCGATTTAGCTCTTGATCTGGATGGACATCTTGAAAAATAGCTAAATAAATTGAAAAATAGTTTTAAAAAAATTGAAAAAAAGTTAAATAAATTTTGGTCTTAACGCGGTTCGTGCAAAAACACTTAGTGACTTGATTTTAATATAGTTTAGTGTTTTAGTGGCTTAAATCAGTTTAACTACAAAAATGAGTGACAATATAGACAATAATTTGCAGAAACAACCTCCGCTGTTTAAAAGATGGTGGGAAGATGATTATAAAGTGGTTTGTATTCGTACATGCGCTTGCGACACTGTCTATGGCGTTTCTAATTTATATTTCTTTATGTCTTCTTATTCATTAATCATTTACGTAACTATCTGCAATATGAAAATATTGCTTTATTTTGTTTATAATTTAAATCATTATTTCTTAACTGTAATGAAAACGCGACAGGTAGTGAGTTTGATTCCCACTCGAGAGAATGAATTTAATATTATAATATTTGATATTTCTATTTTCTTTGCTTTGGTGTCAAGACAAATCTTGGCGTGAAATATGGGAACGGAGTATGTTAATAATAGGTTACCTGCCCACCTGCCTACCTTGCTGTGCGGGATACAGGTGACGCTAAAACAAAAATGTCTAACGATCTACAATATGAAAGTTCAGCTGTAATTTCCATACTTAATTTAAATGTTTATTTCTATTTGTATGAGTAAAATAATT
Source organism: Heliconius aoede (assembly GCA_037355905.1). NCBI lineage: Eukaryota > Metazoa > Arthropoda > Insecta > Lepidoptera > Nymphalidae > Heliconius > Heliconius aoede. The sequence continues at coordinate 110,398 of JBAIZZ010000053.1, read as the reverse complement.
GATTTAATACATAAATCGAGTAGATGACACAATTTTAGGACACTTCTCGCGAACCCGAATCGATATTTGACCTTTGCCCGGGATCCAATTATAACTATTAATACCCATAAACGCCATGAGGCGCCGTAAGCCCAGATTAAGATAAGCCTTGTCCACTCCATATTATTAGGTTCATTTTCTTAAACGATCGTCGAGGTAATTTTGTATGGAATCTAAATTGTATCAAAAATTATGGGACGAACGGACAGATTACGGTGTCTCTGTAATGATAGTGCTGGTTACTCTTATGTTTATAATCTATATTCATGTCATGTGATTATAGTAAAGACATAGAGTTTTGGTCGAATAAATTCGTGGAATGTTTAGTGTGTTTTGTAATCATGAACTTAATGATTGGAACTTGTAATGAAATATAATATTTGTTTTTATTTTTAAATACTAAAATACACATTATGTGCTTAAATCTGACAAATAAGATTTTGTGTTTTCTATCTATCTCTATTACTGATAAACAAAAATAATTAAATTAATATAGCGCCCACCCGCGGTTCTTAGAGAGAAAACGGAAAATTTAATTACAATATACTCAGATATTTTATATAGATTTGCTGATGGCTTTTATAAGTTCTTAATTTAATTAAAAATAACAAATGCAAATATTCAATATTTTATTTCTTCGAATCTGGATTGAATCCCCAACCTTTCGAGTTTACACACCCACTTTGTGCCTCTACGCCACGACTGACCTCGTCACACTGTGTATCTAATTTCTTACCCCTAATAAATACATTACACAAGCATATTACCTGGTGGAGTCCCACTACTTGTGTATTAACTACTCATTTTGCATGTTGTCTTATATATTATCTTCTTATATTAAAATTTAAAAAATATTATATGGATTCATTCTGGTAAAACTAAGGACGTAGTTGGGTACTGTCATTCACACGCAACGTCTCTAAAACTCGGTAAAATGTATAGAAATGAGATTCTTTAACACTAGGTTCAGTCTATCTACCCTACTGTATACTAAAATTATTGAAATAATAAAATACTATGAAAATTAACGCAAATTATATGTATATATTAATATTATAACATACGCTGTTACAAAGTAGACCAATTCTTATTTCTTTTCCCATCAACAAATTAAACCTTCAGGCCATAAGGCTGTCATTATAAAATGACAAAACATATTGCGGTTCAAAATATGAGACCTGTTTGCTTAGTTATGTATCACGCACTGAACAATATGGCTTGTCACGACAGCGAGCCAAAAACGATCAACGCGAAATGACCATAAAAAAAAGCCTTAAACACAACATTGGCACCAAAAGAAACCTTACACCCCGCGTATTATAGTTTATTTTTAGTGTGAAAAATTATTTAAAAAATCCCATGAAATACGCTTGTCCAACTCTGACGGTAGGCGTGGGTCAGATGCGATGCAAATTTAATATTACGATCTCGTTTCATAACGATATTTAACTGTACGCGGTACAAGTTTATAAATAACTAGGTGTTTATTTGGCCGGTCACTCACCCCGGCTAGCGATGGCGACTACAAATTTTGATTTCACTGTAATCTGGATGTGGGAACATATGTGCTTTTTACATACATATGTATTTCTTTCCTATTTGTTATAACCATGTCATCATTTATCCCATATTGGACCTTTAACATTATAATATAAAATATTTAATGTAAGTATAATCTATCTAAATATATAATCACTCAAATATTTATACATCACGAACAAAATACATAATTTCCATTTAATAATAACTTTCTCAAACGAAAAATATTATTCTTAATCGTCTACTACCAACCCCGCTTATTTTTGTATTATACCAACATTTCAACTTTAAAAAAAAAAACCATCCGACACAGCTTTTCGTTTCTCCAAATAGAAAAAAAAAAGTTAACATTTTCATTCGAACACGAAAGCTGTGGTTAAGTTAAACGACACTTTATTATCCTATATTTATCCATTTTGTGGCATTAGATTTTTTTTTGTTAGTTGTGGTATTACATAAAATTACCGACGCGCCAAACGACGATTTAATTTTCCCCAGAAACGTATAATGATACGGCATACGGCCACACTGCATTCAGCATTTACACGGCATAATCGAGTGACAAACGAATTCAAGTGTTGTCGGTTTCCATTCCCTTATTTACATATAGGGTTGATTCATTATATAATTCGATATAAAGTAAAGCTTAAGTTATTTATTTTATGAATCAATTGTTCAGCTTTTGTGTTTAGTTTAATAACTATAAATTAAATATTAGTTTAAAAATCGCATCGCAAATTAAAATTAAAAAGCAAAATATAAACGTATGAATCTAAACAGATTTTCATATACTTAAATATTCCACAACTTAAAGTTATAATATAAAATTGAATTAAGCCCACAATCTCAGTCAAACTTATGTTTAAGGAGTGGCTGAATTAACCGAAACTCAAGTTTGACAACGCGAGCCGACCCCGAATACTTACCAAATGAATAGTAATTTAGTTTTCGGATTAAATCGTTCCGAACACGCGACAGAAACCACTTTTCTATTCTCAACTCGACTCCAAACCGTCATTTTACACAATTTTACCCAATTGCTCTCCGTTCTTGGAATTAATTCGATATTAGCCTTTGAAAACGCAAGGCGTGGATGTGTGTCGACCCGATAGTTTGAAGATACATTAGAACAACCTGTCTTTATAATCACTCTAGACTAAAATTTATACGAATAGGCGGATACATTCATATTAAGTTAATCGAATAAAGCTTCAGGTTGTTTATAAATATATTGTTAGCATTAATTGAATACTCCGTTGTTTCTTATTTGATAAGTTTTAAGTTGAGCTTAAGTAAGTTCGGTTATTAATATATTTTTTCTTGTGTATTGTTGCAGGAAACGCAATCAGGCAGCTCGGAAAGATGGAGTGGATGTGGGCCCGAACACAACTTCGCTTTGCAACAGATACTTAAATTACAGGAAGCTAGAGCTCTTCACAAAACTTCTCTACTTCCAATTTATAAGAAAAACGGTCTGCCCTCGCCTCCTAGGACTAATGAGGATTATGAACAAATCTCGGATAAGAATATGGTTTATCATGACGAAGTAAGGGCAATAGATCAATTGAAACTTGAGGCTGAATTCAAAAGACTTATGGAAAATTCAGGAAAAGATGTGCGCCGAGATGAATCTTTTAAATATTTTCAACATGTCATGGAATCTAAAAGTGATTACGATTACTTAAAAGACACACAAGAGAGACAAATTAAAGAAAGAGACGTAAACTTTAAAGAAGAAAAATTATCACCAAACTATAATCGGTTCTCGCCGGATCCATCACATTCACCTCCTAGAACATCATCTGCTGAAGGATCGCCCAATCACAGTATTCATTTATCTACCTCATCTAGTCCTTTATCAAATACTAGTCCCGTTAATTCGTCTCCTTTAAACTATCTGCAAAATATGCAACCATTTGACTTTAGAAAGCAAAAATCCAGTGATAATGATAGTAAAGACGATAATAGAAAACGTAATTATGATATGACGTCAACAGAAAGAGCTACCATGGATGTAATGCGAAGTCAGTTTTTTAATTTCCAATTACCTTCAAATATGCCTATCCCGCCAATTACAATGCCATCTACATTTTCTCATCCTGCAGCGATGGTTGCTGCCCTTAGCCAAAACCCAATGGGATTGGCGTCGCTACAAGCACTATTACCACAAATATCCACAAAACCTGCAGAGCCTACAGAGAGTAGAATGAGCATGGGCAATAAAGCAAGATTTGAAAGCTCTAGAACAGAAGATGAAAATGTTCTTAATTTAAGTAAGGATACGTATGTAGAAGCTGCTCAAAAAACTCGCGATATGATGTTAGGAAAATGTATAAGTCCTCCAAAAAGACAATGGGGGTCATCACAAATGCCCTTAAACTTGGGCACGCATTTCATTAACCCTGCTACGGGAAAAAAGCGTGTGCAGTGCAACGTGTGTCTTAAAACATTCTGTGATAAAGGTGCATTGAAAATACACTTTTCAGCTGTTCATCTTCGCGAAATGCATAAATGCACAGTCGAGGGCTGCAGTATGATGTTTAGTTCTCGAAGATCAAGAAACAGACATAGCGCTAATCCAAATCCAAAGTTACACTCTCCTCACTTACGTAGAAAAATATCACCACACGATGGTAGGAGTGCTCAAGCTCATCCGGTACTTATTCCACCACCTGGAGCTGGTCTTAGTATACCACCTGTAATAAGTTCGATGCATCCTTTCGGATCGTATCCGCTACTAAATCCTTCTCAAAATATGAGATCCTATACGGCGAATATGCCTATAGAATATAAAAATAATATGAACTTTTCTCCAACATTAAATAGTTCTCAACATTTTCGAAGGGAATCTAGTTCCGTAGAAAATAAAGATCATGAAGACCATGGAGAATCTGATGAAGACGATGGCATTGTCGTTGTGGCTGGCGATGAAGATGAGGACGAGAATGATCACGTTGACACCAGCGATTATTATTCTAACCTTAATAAGTCTATGGGGTCTGCTGAAGATTCAGAAATAGAATATGACCAAAGAAGCGTAAGTGATAATAATGAAAATACTGACACCATAAAAGATACTATAAGTCCTGAAGTCATGAAAAGAAAACGTAAAAATCTTAATCCAACAAGGCTTAAAAACAAATATATCGGAGATGGTGATAATCATGACAACCAACAAGATTGTCATAACAACGATGAAGCTTTAAATCTCAAACGTGTTAAATGTGAAGAAAGTGATATTGATAATGCTAAATATTCTCCACCTTATGACAAAGTTGAGAAACTCAAAATAAAAAGAGAACCTACACCAATATCAGAAACATCTGATTTAAATAACAGTGCTCAAGATCTACGAGTTAAAGAAGAACCTGTTGAAAGCGCTCACTCTGCCAAAATAAATAATTTGCATCAAAATAATGACCATTTCTCATCTGAGAACGCTTTAAAAAGATTAGAAATCTTATCACGAGGCGATTTTCCTCAAATTTCGAAGAAAATCGACGCACAAAGTACGCTAGGACCATATAATTTAAGTGGCAACGATGGCATTGATTACTCCGACAGATCTCCGTCATCTTCTACTTCAAGTTATGACTATGCAACAGATGACGTTCAAGGACAAATATACGGCCATTTTGATAACGGATTTTTTGTAACAACAACAGATGTCCCAATCGATATGGAAAATCCTCTCAAATGTAAAGTGTGTGATAAGCTGTTTCAAAATGTGTATATATTAAAAACTCACTATCAAAACGCACATTTAAAAGTTATGTACAAATGTAATACCGAAGGCTGCAGAGCTGCATTCAGCACAAGACGTGGTAGAGATCGTCACAACTCAAATGTTATTTTACATCGAAGAATATTGAGCGAAGATTACAGAATATTTGATGAATCTCGTATTCTAGAGAAAATTAAAGAGCAAATGGATTTGTTGGCTAAATTTAGTGAAGAAGAACGTGCTATTCCCTATATCGACTCCCAAAAATACTATCGAGCTCGAGATAGCGACAAAGCGAGAAGTCATCCTGGTCAAATACCATTTGGCGCACCGTACCCACCTCTTCCTTTGCCAGAGACTTATTTCAATGGTCGTGACATGTTCCCTCAACATCCTTTCCTATTTACCCCATTTGGTATGCTCTCCAATTTTCCTCCATTACCATTTGGATTTCTACCACCCAGTCTCAGTACATTCGGGTGCCAAAACCAGACTTTTTCACCTCCCATATCACAAAAACTGAACTACTCTATAGAAGATGAAGCGCCTCGGCCGAACAAAGATGGCTACTACCCCTGTCGTGGCTGCAGAGAGTATTTCAAAGACCTGTCGAGTTTGAAGGTGCATTGTGAAAGTGCTCATGCACAACTGTTGCACCGGTGCTCAGTGAGTGGGTGCAACGCTGCCTTCTTCTCAAGGACTAAAAGAAACATTCACACGGAGGCCCACATTAGCCGCCGTCAAAACGGTAAAACATCTAATTTGTCGTGACCCGATTTCTCGAAGCCAGTATTTACGGACTGATAAGTACAGATCCTCCAGCGCATTTGTGATGCTGTTTAGATTACCAAATAGTTAAGCTTGTGTAAACGCCCCAGTACCTAACAATTCTCAATAAAAATAAATGTATGAATATCCTTGAGAGACATTCGATGTGTATTTTTTACAAATATGTATGTACGTAAATGTAATATTAAAGACATTTGTATAAATATTTTGAAAAGATATTTCTTAAGATTAACTGAGATTACATTGCGTAAGTGTGTTCTTAATAATTATCTTTAATTAAAATTAATTAGTATTAACAAGGCGTTAATATCAATCAACATTCCGTAGTAATAACGTGCAATAAAAATTGTATATAACGATTATATAATGTACAAAATAATGGCTGACACTTTAACTAAAATTTAGAGTTATTTTGTGAGGAATGTACAGTTAAGAAAGAACTGTTTTATAAGTTTTTATAACCTTTTTTTTTTTATTGGAACAACTCACTCGATCACTATTTTAATTAATTTAAATCGAATAATTTACATAATGAAATTAATTATCTGTTTTTTTTGTCACATTCGAAAATTATTCTGTAATAAATCACAATGGAAAAAAATCATACAAGATATAGTTATTGTAAGATAGTTATCAAAAACTTATAAAAAGATTTCTATATTGACAGCACTTGTAAAATATTTATTGTAATTCTTTAATCTAGCTATTTTGGTGCTAACACAAAATTATAATTTCCTTCTATATTCTATCATATCTTATAGAAATTGAATATAGTATTAAATTAGTGTGATTTTGTTACATAAATAAAATATAGTAACCAAAAAGTATTAAGTATAAGGCGAGAGTAGTGACCGCTGCCCTCGAAGAAGCATGTTATTCTTCCTTTTGCCAAACATTAATAAGTATGAAATAAAACATTTAAAGCAAATTTTTTATTTTTTTTTATTTTTTCCTTCATTTTTTTAAGTATTTATTGAGCACACACAGAATAATAGAGTGAGAGAGAGAGAGACATATATGATATTTTGGAATAAAAATTATATATAAAAGACACTATTGAAATTTAATACTTAAAATCCAAGAACTATACTGCAAATAATTACCTAAAAAAATTAAGTTTTCATAGTTTGCTTAGTATAAAATTGGATTCCTATACATATTCAACTTACAATGTTTCTATCCAAGCATAACATAATAAACAAAATGACTTCTCTATTCTGATAACCCCCCAAAGCGTAAAATTGTAGGCGCACGATTGTGGGTTCGATTCCCACTAGAGGTAATGCAGTATTCAATATTATCAATTTTTCACTTTAATAACAAAGCAGAGTACGGTGTCGGTTTCCGCCACTCAATACGCAATGCCTCGAGCGGCGGAAAGTAGGAAACGGAGTATCTTAACACTAGATTCACTTCGAAATCGACCCCTCAACCGTCTTATTTACATTGAGACGAATTTCTAACCTTAGTTACATTTATATTGTACGAAAATTATCTTCTTAAATATATGCACCTACCTAGATTAGATTACCTCAATTTATTAAAATCGATATCTGCAAAATATCGATTACTACAAAGTACAACGCGACGTGACATTTCCGACGACATTTCTCCCACATGTCACGTGTCACGCCGTGACATCGCGTGTGGTGTACCCTTCAATATTTAAACACCTCATTATAGAGCGACATGCTACAAATTGAATCCGTTAGGACTTCTAGGACATATTGAAGTTTTAATACACCAATTTCAGAGGTCAATCAATTGTTAAAATTAATAATATATATATATTTTTAAATAACAAAAGAGCTAGTACCATTTTGATCAAATTTTGGGCTTCAGCTCCACGCTATATCCCGCACACAGCAGGGTAGGCAGAGGGAACCCACTGCTAAGGCACTCCGTTCCAACTTTATGCCGAATTCTGGAAGCATGGCGTACTGTAAGTGGCATGACTGTAAGAACTCAACCTTTGCTTCGTCACCAGAGAGAAGAAATGGAAATATAAATTTAAGTAAATATTTTATTTGATTTATTTGATACATTTATATTTATATTTATTAAAAATTCATTCATCTACAAATTTATTATTAGTATTATGCAGCCATTTCATCTCTGGCATAGGCTTTAACTCTATCAAGTTGTTATCTTTACATATTTTTAAACGGTTATATGAGTCACATATATGTATGAAGGAAGTAACAACCTATAATCTAGGTTGTTTTGTTTTCCAATTTTACGTTTTTCTTAATGTAGCTTAAATAATGTTTATTATTAACAAATTTACATAACAAAGAAATAAAAAAATAACAAGATACTTCAACGTTCATATTCGCTCATTATGTTTTATTTTGGGAAAGAGAGTTCTTACTTTAAGATCATTATAAAATTTCGTTATCATTTTCATATATTTATAAATAATATTGGAGATTGGATTGAACGAGTTTCAAGTATTTAAAGCGTCATATACAATATCCTAGATCGTGTAATTTTTTGGGGTAACAGAAGTTACCATTTTTAATAAAACCTATAAATAATTGTTCACTAATCCTTACTAAGGATCTGTCTTTCTGAATTCGAGGGCTTCTGAGAGACGCGGGTTCAAATTGAGGTACGTTAATTTTTTTTCGTTCTAAAAAATAACTAAGAATAACTATATTACATATAATATAAAAATAATAAATCTACTAAAAAGCCCTAAAAATCGCAAATTGAAGTTGACGTGTAGGTCTAGTATATCATATAAATTTACAACTAATTCATTTTCCACAATGCAAATATCTTAAGCATGGCCTTAAGTCGTAACCGTAGCCTATCCCATATTGTCTTACAACTATAAAATGAAATAACACTGGAAAATTAATCAATTAAAATTGTTATTAAATCCAATACATTTACCTTGTGTACTAAAATATAAAGTAACAACAAAAAAAAAAAAACCATAGATCTTAACAAAGTTGTGATCGTATATTTCTGAAAATTTCCCTAAATCCAATCGTTCGTTAAAGCCATTGAAAAAACAACCTTATTACTTTTAAGAAAGGATTTAAATTTCTTCATTATGAATGTTGGCAGGATTTGCGGTTAGCAAATTCAAAATAAGAATCAGAACGCCTTGTCAGCAATTTGTTTTGAAAAGAGAACGCTTCTAATTCACAAACGCTAATGTTTAAAAAGTACTCGCATCGTCACGCGAACTGTTAAGACGTGTTTATTATAATAAAAGGTTTTTTGTATTTATTTTATCTAAGATTAAAGTATAATGAAATAAATATGTATGATTACTAATGTCCCTTTGTTTGTTTGTTTGTTGATACGTAACGTTAATTAATTCAATGTTTTATTAAAGTAGATATCATATTTTTTCCCCCACTCCAGGAAACTCCTTCGAGTTTGCGCTCGCAACGAACTCGCGCTTTCACGCTCGCGCTCGTGCTCGCTCCAATGACTTCATTCGGCGGAAAGCGGGGAACGGAGTGATTTGACACTTACCTCACTCTATCTATTCTGCTACACGAATGACATACTGTGTACCTACTACATGAACTGTTTATTCTTATCACTTACTTATATAATTTTTAAATTGGAGAGTTGTTGAGTTCCACCATGCAATGTATCGAAAATTGGGCGGAAAGTGTAAAGCGGACTGTCTGTGTATATAGCATAAGTAGTATTCAGTTAAATAGATCTCTCTGGATCTACTTATCTTAATTATTTGTATTTTTAGAAATTATAAAAAATATATTTACTTTCATATTAATATATTTTATATTAAGTATTGTAATATAATACCTAGAACATTCACGAAAATCTCGTCTCAAGTGTGACCACGACCTAACAAAATCGAAATTTGAATTTGAAAAGTTAAAAATGGCGCTTTCTAAAATGTTTTTTTTTTTTTGGTGTTCCGCTAAAGATTGCGGCTTCTTAGGGAGCCAGTTATTTCCATAGCCAATTTGGCTTTGGTTTTGTAGAATCGCAGATAATATTAGACTTTAGTGTTCACTTATGATTGCAGCCACAAATGTTTTATTAACAAAGGATAGGCAGTCTGACCATTTAATAGTAGATAATTGTTAATCCCAGCAACAATGAAACGATACTGTACCTCATTTTAGCTCAACTTTGGAAGCTTATTATCAAAATTTTGTTTTAGGTTGAATTTTAAGTTAATACACAAATTTAAGTTAAAATAACACTTTTGTTTATGTATTTTATTATTGGCAAAAATTTGTTTATAACGTTTTAAAATTATTCCTACTAAAATAATGGATACATCTTGTCTGTCGTGATTAGTTGTCTCTTTTAAAATATTGAACAATATAAAACATAACGCATATTTTTATATATTAAACCCAATTTTACTCTGAAGCTAGATAACAATTGAAAACTCCGAAATGTTTTAAAATACAACACAATTCAACATAAGAGCCCCTAATAAGGAGCATAAAGCACCATTTTATTTTTTTAAAGCATTGTTTTCAGAACGATCACGCGATAACTGGCCGCGGGGAAGGCGCGAAACAATCGGATTCGCATTCGAATTTTGAATTTGGCCGTCATATCGCACGCGACGCCATGACGACGTGATGTAATTTTATATTTTTTCTTTTTTCATTGTTTGAAGGACATTTATTTTGTAAGTTGTTATACTTGGGTAATTCTATATCTGAACAATATTGAGTGTGGATGGAAATATGGCCTCATTGTAGACTTATGCAATTAATATTCATGATTTTTTATGTATTTTAAGGATATAGGAGGGAAATAGAAAACTTAGAGGAAGACGGATCAATCTGTTAACAACGTTACGTAAAAGAGGTGTTTTAAAACTAGATCAATAAATGGAACGAAAACTCCCATATATGAGTCCATAAGGTAATAAATGATTCGATAATCTTTACTGTTTCTTATTGATAATTCTACAATGACATAGATACAAAAGTATTACAAATACAATAAATTCTATTCTTAGAAAATGAAAATGGCCTGGCATTATATAAATTTTCCAGATTCTTCTAAAATACTAGACATACGTAGTGTGAGAACGATATGTCGTTACAGAATATTTCGATATAAGAATTTCCGAAATTTGCAATTTAGTAATTTTGAAATGCCTACCGAATTTAAAATATTCAAAATTTTTATAACAAGATTATACAAAATTGTTAGGTAGGTACTTTACATTTCCCCTTTTTTTATCCTGAGGGGTTGAAATAAACTTATTTCAAAAATTTACTGTCACACACCATCGTCTAACCGTGCGTGATATATTCGCAAATAATTTAAAAATCTCAATTTCCATATGAAGTAGCGCTTTTGGGCAAAATTCGAAGAAAATATTCAAAATACGTAAGAAAAATTTAAATAAAATTATTCAAATAATCCGAATTACTCGGGAACGTGTCTATGGCGTTTGACAAACGTGGGAATCTGATAGCGTGACTTATTGAAGAACTTGTAAGTCAAGTTAAGTAAGAGATATGTAAATTTATATATATTTTTACTTTAAGCTCAATCTAGAGCTCAACCTATATGAACTTACACAGCCTTCACTAGCTTTTATACCTTCATTCACCCTTTTCCCTAATGTAGCAGGGTAGGCAGGGTAAGCCCAGTGTTGAGACGTTCCACCGGATTCTGATATTATTACGTGTGTGCAGAGTGGCAGAACTCGACGCCGCGCTTTGCCTCGACACTAGAACAAAGAAATGAAAATATAACATTTTTCAGCTTTAACAATTAATAAAAAACTGCTCTTGCAGCATGTAAATTAACTTCTTATTTTTTCTTGCTTAAAAGCTTCGAAGTAACGCGACAATTGAACATTGTCGAAGGTTACGAGCGCCGTGTTTCGGGGATATGCGCCGCGACATGATGCCTTCGGGGGCTTCGTGTACTCATAATAATGGTCATTATTCGGTGTTTGTTGAAAAAATTATTATCATTAAAATATAGTACCGCTTCATTTATAACCTAACTGTAATTTCCATAACATACAGGGTATATACCTAATATTTCATTGTCAGGCATTTTGTATTGGTAATCAGCTTCACGCTGTATCCCGCCCATAGCAGGGTAGGCAGAGGGAACCTAGTGTTAAGACACTGTATTTCCCACTTTCTGCCGAATTCTAGGAGCATTGAGTGGCAGAACTCAAAGGCGTTATCTACAAACAGACTTTTAATAAGGTTTTTTTATATGCACATATCTATAGATATTTTTTTACTTATCAATTAAAAATTCAATTAGATTGTATTTATATATAGTTTCGTTGTGATTAATTAAAATTATAAGGTATTCAAATTGAACTTAATTCTAGAAAATGATAACACCTATATACTTTTACTAGTTAAAGCTTTTACGACAGAATAAAATACATATTCTGCTCATATTATAACGATCGACAGTAGATGATGAACTGACTGATGAAATGAACTGAGAATCTTGCCAATACACATAATAAACATAAATTCTTGGTTTGTCTACTTACTTCGTTAATATTATTTTCTATAAACTACATCATGCAATATCTAAGATGAGAGAAATTCCACTACTTATAGAGGCATCTTTTTCATTTACAGATTCTCTCGACTAGGTCTGTCAGTAGTTTATAAATGAGGCTGGTATTTTTATGCTCTCCTTTGAATATTGAACTTAGTAACGTCGAGAATTCGACTTTGTTTTGGCTCTACAAATAATTTACTTATATGAACAAAATCTCTCGTAATATGGATAATATCTTACTCTATGTACCTTTACACAAATAGCAAACCTCCATCCGATGGACAACCAAGAAAAATTCACCGACTTTCACAATATATATATGAAATTAACAAGTAACAAGCCATTTTAAAAAAAAATGCCTTTTTCGCCCAATAAAATAATAAATTGCGTGAATAGGGAGCGTGCCGTCCGAAATTTATAAAATTGAGATCAATTGGTCTATAGGCACGGACGGGCTTCTGATTAAAATCGATATCAAATTGGCTCAAATTTTCCATTCGGCTTCCGTGTGGGAATTTTTGCGTGTATCGTACGATTAGTGGGCGTCGCGGTGATGGGGAGTTGGGGAGTTGTGGAGGAGACAAGGTTGAGAGTTAAGCTCAGCTACCCATTTAGTAATCAATCAAATATGGAAATATCGTATTATTTTCTTTTTTTAGCGTCACCCTGTACACAGCAGAAGCAGAGGGCACCTAGTGTAAGGACATTCCATTCCCCATTTTTCGCATAATTCTGGAGGTATGGCATATTGGCGGAACTCAACGCTGCGTTTTGCCTCGCTACCAGAGGGAAGAAATGGAAATACATATTTAAAAAAAATATTTAATTTCCTCGAGTGGGGATTTATCCCACAACCAGTCGCATTTACAATAACACTTTATGCTTCTAAGTGTTATTTATACAAGAATAAACGGAAAATATTTGGAAACGCATAGAAATTAGAAAATACTGGGACTCGAACTTGTGCCTCTTAAAAACCGTTCAAACGGCAAATCTCTAGCCAATTAAACTAAAAAGGCTAAAAACTTGTCTTAATATGCATTGTATGCACTGAAAATGTATTTTTACTTCATCTGTGTCTTTGTCTCCAATTGAGATATATTTTATAATAGATGTGTCAATAGCATTTGAACCTCAAACCTGCAAGCTTATTATTAATCATAAACAAACTCTATAATACGAAAAAAATAAAATCTTATCGTCTCTACATTTCAAACCGACCAAAAAAAAAGAGGAATCTACTTTGTAATTTAAAATAGATTAGAAAATAAAATTAAAAAAAATGTAGTCTGTTCCTCTCTACACCGTACCGTTATCGTATTTCTCTCTCGTTTCTATGTCGCACGCAGTGACATCCAGTTGAAACGGATTTGTCGCGTCTAACCAATGATAGCTTAGTGTGTTGCTATTGGTTGAAATTGTCATTGAAATTTTTAAACAATTTTTTTAATTTGTGCGGGATACAGCGTGAAGCTGAAAAAAAGGCTTAGAACTAACTTGTTACAGTTAACTAAGCTAAAATTTACATAAGTAAAAAGAAATTGATAGATTTTATAAGTTGTGCATATAAAGACAAATTACTATATTATGTTGTTGGCAGTTTGTATTTTAAAATTGTTGTAATTAGCTACTTTCAAAAAATAACAAGGTTAGGCAGAGGGAAGTTATTTAAGACATACCGTATAGAACAGCAAAACTAAACGCCGCGCCTGTGTCATATTACCATAACAATGAAAATGAAAAAAATCCCCCGAATAAGATTCGAACTCGCGACCGTCTCGTTTACAATCAGAAGAGGTACAGCTAGTTTACAACGGTCTTTAAATACACATATAAATAGAAACAAATTCTAATTCGTAGTGGGCGGGCGTTGTCGCCGCGTTACGCGATTGGTTGCAAGTGTCACCGTGTCGCATTGCGTGACATTCCTGGTTGGTCCGGCCACGCCTACCCGGTATAATTTTAAAATTCACATTTGCTAGTGGGAAAACGCTTGTGGTAATTTAGTTGTTCATACCTAGAAGTTCTCAGTTACAGAGTAAATGTTTATACAATTACGTTTATAAGAATATGCTAAGAGTCTCAACTCACAACATAATTTCAACAAATAGGGCAAATCCTCAACATACCCCTAAGCTAAGGTCTAAAAATACCCTACTTCACATAAAAACAAGCCCGTTTCCCAACAAGCCTAAGCTAGGTGACCTAATAACGGGAATTAACCAAGACATTTGTCACAGTCCGGGTGTGTCCAATCAATAATTCCGCGCAAGTCCCGCGCGCGTCACTGCGACACCGAGAAAAACCTTTCTAATGTTGGTCCAACGGATTTAAGATGCGATTATATAGAAAATATATACAGACATATTATAAAAATACTAATAATCCAGATTATTTCATTATGAAAATTATATGCTAGCCTGTATAAAAATGTATATAGTTATGGGTAAAATAAAGGTAAATCAGCTTCACGCTATATCCTGCAAACAACAGGAGAGGTAGAGGGAACCCAGTGTTATGACACTCCGTTCTCCACTTTACGCCAAATTCTGGAAGCATTGTGTGTTGAGTGGCGGAACTCAACCCCGCACTTTATCTCGACTCAAGAGCGAAGAAACTATGTGAATTATGTGAATTATGTGAATTTGTAAAATCAACAGCGTTATCTAGATAATTTATTGAAGGATAAATTAAATTAATAACAAAGATAGACCCTGATTCCTATTTATGTAAACATTTGTGATTGTATGGGGTATTTGGTAATCTGGTAACAATATGATGTTCACTCATGGATAGGTTAAGGATAGATATCTAATAGATAGAGGTACTAGACTAAGTACACGCTGGCTATTTATACATTTCTGCGTAGGATTTTCCTTACTTTGTATAAATAACTTGAACTTAAAAGAAAGTATGTTAAACCTAAATTTATTAATGTACAAAAATAAAAACTCCAATTTTTATATTTATTGAGGCGTTGACTTCCGCCACTGAAGGAACTGAGTGTCTTAACATTATATACCTAGATATTCTCTGCCTACCCTACCACGTACGGGCAGTACATACATGACAGGAAAAGCTTAAAGCTACAGAAATAAAATAATTTATTCAATACCAGCATTTGGAAATATGCAAAACTATAATTTCCATTTAAATTTATTTACATAACACTAACACAGTGCCTTCATGCTATATACTCACAAAAGCTACACAACCATTCAGCAAGCTCCAGGGTAATTACAGGTAACAATAGCTCTCCATGAGAATTTCGAATCCACCATAACTAATTATCTAGGTACCTACAGTAGGTACTTACAGTTGAAGTGGTCGAACAAATTGTCGTAACTCCGGGAAACTCCAATTAGCCAACAAACATTAACTTTGAGAGAGCAAGTGCAAAAAAAACACAACCACTCATATAATAGCCTACGAAAAGTTTTTTGCTGAATCGATACTTGAAACTTTGAGGGGAATCCACTATGATTTTTCTGACTGAAAATTTAAGTTATAGTAGGTAAGGTAGGTAGTTTTTAGTTATAGGTAAGTACCTACATAAATTAATTGGCTCACAAAACTATGTTTGAGGTCAAAATTTTATTTGTTTCGTTATATTTTTGCTTTGCTGTTCTATAATTAACGTGGAAAGCTTATTTTGGAGTGGACGCTTATCAAGATGAAGTATTTTTTTATCTTTTTAGGTTCAAATTTCCTCAGTTATTTGCCTATCGTCAATTATAGTTAATTTAAAGTACCGAATACATTAGAACTAATTAGAATTGCCACTCCGCCGCATGCAAACATATGGTGAGTCTCTTACTGTGAAAGCTTCGGTCCTTTGGAATACACTCGTCAGTCTAAGTGTGTACACATTTTCAAGCTTCGAGTTAAACGCTGTTTCTTATCACTATAAAATATATTATGTAAGTATGTATGTAATTAAATATATATAATACTTACCTAATACCTATGCCTAGGTACGCGAGCCATAATACTTAGCGTAAAACTTTATGCGGCCATATAGACCTCGGTCGCATCCAACAGACTTAAGAATATATATTATCTGGTGTAATTTTAAGTACGAGTATTTAAATGGAAAAATATTTCAAAAATCTTCTTTTATTTGCTTCACGCTACACTGCTTCGCGCGACTGCTTTCGTTCACCACTTTCCGTCGAATGTTTCCAGGCTTTGCTTGTTGAGAAGCGGAACTCAACGCCGCGGGTGTTGCCTTGGTGCCAGAGTGAAAAAATTAAAATATTAATAAATAATAATTATGTACCTCTCTCGATTGGAGATCGAACTCACATCCGTCGCTCTACAGTAACATCTTGTGCCCCTGGGCCACGATGGCGTCTCTCTTTTTATTGTATTCAATTAAATTAAGAAATTGTAAAAAATGAAGTAGATGAGGCATCAGTGCCGTATAACTTTTAGTGACCGTAGAAACCTTAGTAGTAGGTAGGTACAATTTATTATACTGAAAAAATTTATTACAATATAATACAATATTTGCAAGTCTAGTGGCCTTTCGAAAAATATCCTGTCTTACTAAGGTAAGTTATGTTTTTTTACCTTCACGCTCTATCCCGCATAAAGCAGGGTAGGCAGATGGAGTTTAGTTTTGAGTTCGTTCCCCACATCTCACCGAATTCTGAGACACAATTCTGACCTACATAATATCCACATCTATACAAAATATCTAAGTTTTTATACTTAATTCCCAGAATTGTAGTCTTACTTCTTAGGTTTTCTCTGTAGAACTCAAGCATTCTTAAAGTACTTTGTAATTTTTAATTTCCATTTTTAGATTAACATTTAAATAGTCTGTAGGTGTTTCTAATTTTTGTTTTTTGGATTTAAAACCGAAGGCCAATTGAGGCCAGTGTGACAGTAAACGTAACAGGTTATGGGTTCGATTTTAATTAGAGGATAAGAAATTATAATATTTTCATTTCTTCGCTCTGGTAAAGCAGAAAGGAAAGCGAAACGTTAAGTTTCGCAACTTAGCAAGCAATACCTTTAGAATTCGGCAAAAAATTTGGAGCAGAGCGGCTCCCTTTGCCTACCTTGCGACACGCGGGACAAAAAAAAATAATTAAAATCATAAAGAACGAAAAATTAATAAAGAGATTGATGGCACATTCGTAAAATACACAATTTCACATTCACACAGTAGGTATATTGTATTTATAAGGTCAATCACCACCGCTATAAAAGCGAACGACCGGCTATAAACAGAAACGTGGATTCACTTGGAAACAAAGGTAGGTACACTCGAATAAAAATCACATCTACTTTTCTTAACACTTATATGAATAAAACTGAGAAGAAAATATAGAGAAAGAAGAGAGCCTTTACGTTTGTACTTGACTGTTTTACTGTTATGTGTAGAAGTGAACTTAGCTTTGTTTTTTTTATTTTATTATTAGCTAAACGTTAATGTGAGGTCGTCATGGCGCAGTGGCACAAGCGTATGTCTGCAAACGCTATGATTGTGAACTCGATACTTACTTAGGGGAAAGAAGATATTTTATAGATTGGAATAATTTTGTCTCTAGATTCTCTCTGGTATGACTTAAAACTATTTGCAGTTCCATCTTCGTCCTTCGAAAATCATACCGCTAACATGTAAATAAAAAAAATATATAAGGTATCTATATTTAAAATCAAATATCAAACAGCAAACATCATAAGTCTTATGATAATAATAAATAACTATATTTATTTTACAAATAAAACCAATAAATAACACAAAAGTAAAGTAGTGTCGTGTCTTGGAGCCACAAACCCCAAGCCCGCAAGTGACTTCCAAGGGTTTAAGGGCGGACTAGCCACTTCACTCGAGCCCGCT
>JBAIZZ010000053.1:50808-66949 GCA_037355905.1 Heliconius aoede | reverse complement strand
TTTGTATTGTTACTCTTTATTTTTTTATATGCAATAAAGAATATATACAAATTATAATGTAATAAGCGTAAAGTTTAAACGGTTTCTAATCAATTAAAATGGTCCTTAAATAATTTAGGGATCCCCTTAGTCGATATATGTATTTAAAAATAACAAAAACAAATTTCCAGCATCACATGTTAAACTGATAAAATCTAGCGTAAATCCTACGTGAAAATAATGACTCCGACTAGGATTCGAACTCACAACCATAAGATTTTACAGCAATATCTGAATAAGCTGAAATATAAGACGATTATAAGTTCGATTTCATCAGAAAGGAATGACCCAGTGTGCACCGACTCGCGTCCTACAGTAAGAGATGCGAAGCGCCCCGCCCTCCTTCAGCCTGACATTAGAGGACCGTCCGTAGTACTTACGTATTATGTATTCTGTATTCTGTACTCTTTACTCTCCTCTTTTTATCTCTACCTTTATTAAACGCACGCGATGTCTTGAGAAATGGGAATTTTAATTTATGTGTGGGAATGTAGATTGTAACGATTTTAATTTTAAAGTTGGTTCGCTTGTTAGACAATATGTTTTATAATTGGTTAATGATCGTCGGTTACCTGTTTTCCGCTGAATTCTGGAGGCGTTGCGTGTTGAGTGGCGGAGCTCAACGCCGCGCTTTGTGTCGATACCAGTGTGAAGAAGTTAAAATATAAATTTATGTAAATATTTAATTTCCTCGAATGGCGATAGAACTCAAAGTCCAGTTTTCAGGGTGTCTTAACACAGGGTTTTCTCTGGCTACCCTACAGTATGAGGAATGAAGCATGAAGCAGAATTATTTAATTAAATTAAGAATTTAATGACTGTCAACTACCGCCAGAGGCCATACAGCACTACACTGCCTTCTTTGCGTCGAGTTCGGGAATGTGTGTCTTTAATAAAAATATTTACCTAAAAATATTATACAAAAATAACCGGACAAGCGTGAGTTGAACTCACCCACCGAGGATTCCGTACAAAAATCGGAAGTCTCGAGTTTTTCTGATATTCCTTGAGTTGAAATCGAATCCACAACTTGTCGCGTTTCCAGTTACACTTTGTGCCCTAACGCCACGGCCGTTTTTATATATCATACAAATGTCATCTCAAATAGACATTAGATATCGTCGCGGGCGGTACAATAGCTTCTTATAAAACAGCATCAGTTCAAATAGCACAATCACGATTTCTTTCAAACAATAAAACACCATTTATTATGTTTACCTGTGACTCGCGACTTGCGAGTAGGGTACCTATAGGGTACCTAGCGTCTAGCACTGAACGACTGTGGACAATCAGCACGATCCTTCACGCAATCTACTTTAATTCACGCCTCGGCTAGGATTCCGTTGTCGTTTATTCTTGGGGAAATGCTAAAAAATATTTAGATATAAGTATTTACATATAATAAAATTGTAAATGATATTTGTCTGTACGTGGAAGAAACATGATTAAATCTCTTGTTGGGTGCTTTTGTCATTGCAGTACTAAGAATCCAAGATTTTTTGTCTGTCTGTTGGTTTGTCGTGTGCGTTTGTGCGCTCCTAATCTTAGAAACGGAGTAACCGACTTTAATGCAGTTGTAACTTTTGGATTTTGGCAAACTTAGTTTTTAGAAAACATATAAAAAAATTAACGTAGCGGTATTTGAACGCCATATGTTCTCATCAGACTACGTCATAGCAGATCTTATTATCAGGTTCTGCCTATCCCACGTAGCGTCCCAAGTAGCGTCTATGCCAAATCAAAAACAAACCCACATACAGGACCCACCAACTAACTATTAGTAAATAGTTAAACATCTTTTGTTTTTAATTTTATCAGCGCAATGGTGCGGTCGTGACTGGTCTCGTCCGGGAGCGTCGTTTCACTAGTCGCGAAGTGTTCGGAAATAGATACAAAAGATTATTTCCATGCAATTTTATTAGTTTAATAACTTGTACCGTTGCTTGCTGCTCTATTTTGTTAATATTTATAGTTTCCTTTAAGAAAATTGGAGACATTTATTTTTACAGTAGGCCTGTGTAAATTTTGTAAAAAAATATTTATACTATACAGGTGACATACTAATAATAGTAAATAGTGATAACATCCGCATACATGGCGAGCAAATAGTGTGTGAACGGTCAGCACAGCAAGACTCCAATCCATGGCTTCTGGGAGGCGCTTTACGAGTCATGGGGTATAAGGATATAGGATCAGGTAAATCTATACATAGTATCTGATGTTATATATTATGTTAATATTAACATAACTGTATTTTTTTCAATTTCAATAAAAGCAAATGGCGGGAAGCCAGAGAATTCAATTATTATTTTATGTGTATACTTAAACTTGCGGTAATTATTATTTTTATATCATAATCTAAAGATAATTTATTTAGATTCTAACCTCAAACAATACAATGAAAACAATATAAACAAAACCAAATATACATTTATTCCTTTATTTTACAAGCTTTCTTATGTTTCAGTATTTCAACAGGCGTTAAATACAGGGTGTTGTTACAACTATCACACTTATATTCTTTAGAATTAGGTTTCATAATCTGAACTTTTTTTTTCTCTTCATTCTTCTCGATTGTTCTGGAAGAACAAGTGAAGTACTTATGTTGTAACTTTTCAAGAGGTGACAGACAAACTGTCATGTCACATTTGTCGCATTTCCATGGAATATTATAGGATTCTTGATAGCTATTATAACTCCATTCTGTATCTACCACACTGAAAATGTAAGATTATTAATAAACATATAATTAATACTTATTAAATGTAAAAAAATAATTATATTGACACTAGTAACCATCAATTGCAAACCAGTCGAAGTACTTATATAATGAAATAAACAAAATCTGAAACATATTCCTTACATTTCTTCGAATATAAAAATATAGTTACTATATTAATTGGCTGCGAAGCCTAAATTATGACACTATAGAAGCCTTAATGCAACATTGAACCTGCACCACACACGCGCAACATTCACATACACGTACATACACACACACACACACACGCAGATGCGCACACATCCGCACCCGCACATCACTCAGAGACCTACAAACACGTGTTCCTCATGTATCTACAAACACTAGGTTATGTATTAAGACACTCTGTTCCCCACGTTCTGCAGAATATTTGAAACTTTTGTGTGAAGTATAGATTGAACAACCATTACATATGTAATTAGACACTATATAACCAAGGTCATTAAAATATCATCGGCAGTATAATAAGTCGGCAGAGGGAACCTAGCGAGGAATAACTCCAATTTCCACTGGCGCAACCAACACAAAGCCGCACTTTACCTTGTCACCAGAGCGAAGAAACGAAAATATTAAATAATTAATTTCCCCAAAAAGGGAATCGAACTTATAACCGTCGCATTAACATTCACACGACGATCTCAAATTAATATTGAATTAAATTTCATATTACATTTCTTACCAATTATAAACGATATTATCTGTCACATAAACACCACCTTTCTTCTCATTGGCACGGCATTCTAGACCTTCTTCAAACGGATTAGGGTTTATATTCGGGTGTTCACTTGCCCCTACATATAATACTTTAAGGTCACCTGGTAATAACCTCTTAATGGTATAACTTATATCGATGTTAATAAACGATGTTATATCATTTGATAATTCATATTGAAGTTCGTCGTATGTGTTTTTGTGTTTTTTTAATTCGTTTTCTACTGATTTATTTGGATTTGCCTCTGAAATGGAAAGATGTTTTTTTTTTAGTTTTATGTAATAAAGCGCATATTTAAAAATACTTATTTAAACATAAATTAATATATAAATCTAAAAATACATTTTTGTTATTTCTTTTATTATTTGATAGTTATTATAATGAAATTTCGAAGGATAGGATCATTTACTAAATTATTTACAATCTACCACTAAAATAAAGAAATAAAAAAACTACTTGAAAATAACCAATATTTTCAAAAATCAATTAAAACTAAATACTAATTAAAATCAACAACCAAAATATTAATTAAAACTAAATAAAATATAATATTATTAATAGTCTTATTCCAATTTTCCTTAATAAAAGGTCATCTAGTTTGATATCATTGAAATTAGTCATTCCCATATATATAATTTGAACTTTATGTAGGTAAAAAAAACCTAATACACAAACCACCACTTGCCGACCATACTGTAGTTTTTTATTAATTAATATATATAAAAATGAAATAAAATTTGACGGTACCAGCCAATCTCCTATTGATGAGAGCGTCCCAACGTTGTCGTAGTTTAGTCGCTTTCATTAGTAGGTTCAATCCACTTTCAGGGTAAGGGAATTCCAATAACAGCCAGGAATCACAAACCAGTCTGTAACACGACAAAAATCAGATGTTATATATATATATATATATATATATATATATATATATATATATATTTGATAAGGAAGCGATAAGTAATTAAATTTTTTTTTCTAAAATAAAATTCTACATTAGACATTCTATCCAATGAAGGTAAGGGTAGGTAAGCAATAAAAAATCGATAATTTAAAACAAAATCAATAATATTACCTGCTAAAACCAATATTAGTGTCTATAGAATGTGCCAGAAGTAACAGCGTTTGAGCCGCCGGCATTCGCATTGAATTTACTATATACGGCTTCGTTGTTTCTAGAAGCGACCTGTTAATTGTAAAAAGATATATTTTAACATAGCCTTTTTGGACAAAAAGTCTTAATCTAAACATGTAATTAAACGGGATTTGCGGCTAATTGTACAGGGAGGATTTTAAATTAAAAAAAAGTACATTTTAAAGTTACATAAAGTTAAAACATTTAATAATATATACATTATTAGTCTTTTTAATAATATAATTTATTAGTCAAATGAGAATCGAACTCAACACTATCATTTACATAACACTCACCATAAAAAATATATTCACACAAATACTTACAAATAACACAAGATCTGGTGTTTCGATGACAACGGCAACTTGCTCTTATATCCCAAAGGCAGGTCTGTCTGTATATCATCTTCGTGCAATTGTAATACTTTAGAATTTCTACCGAAATAGGAGGTAGGATGAAGAAATACGAAGGGTTTACTCCAAGTGTGATACAATTGATCGGAAACAGACTGAAATAATCAAAATATTTGTTAATAGTATGGACTATAAAAGTTTTAAGTTACTTACTTAAGTGTTGCCAGAGTCTAAATAAAAAAAAATATCTACCTAGTATAGATAGAACTAGTAGAGACAGTCATTACGTGTGCAGCCCTACACTCGTCTACTGAACCACAACGGACCTACTTAAAAATACTATGCCAATGATTATGGTAAAATCAAAGTTGGATTTGAACATATACATGACATGAAAAACCGGTAAAGTGCGAGTCGCATTCGCCTACCGAGGCCTTCGCACCAATTTCAGGTCAACGAAAACTAATATTGCTGAAATTAATATCAAATAAAAGGATATTATGCTTGAATACTTGATATTAACTTCAGTTTAATGCCTCCACTGTAACCATGAAGTTTTGATAGACGGATGACACAGTGATCCTTAGAGGGTTATTAACTTTTGAAGTATGGAAGCCTTAAAAAACAATCTGATTTACCTTGCAGTGATTGAATTCATCCGCCACAGCTACTTGTGGATATAGGGCACGGCATAACACTAGCTAGAAACATAAAGAAAATAATAATGTTAGATATTCAATATGAGAAATTGAAAGTATTTCTCATATACTTCGAGTTGTAAAAGTATTATTTCAGTTTAACAATGTAATAATAAAAATAATAATAATAAAATAATAATAAAATATTATGCCAAACTCTGAATTCATAACTTTTAAACTAGCACATCCAAAAAACTTAAATATATTATATCAGTAAATAAAATACATATGTTAAATACATATGTAAAATACATATGTTAAATACTAAATTAGAACGCTTTTATCGTAAGACTCCGTGGCGCAACGGTAGCGCGTCTGACTCCAGATCAGAAGGTTGCGTGTTCAAATCACGTCGGGGTCACGAATGTATAATATTATTTTAAATTTGTTTTTTTTGTGTTTATTTTAATCTGTTTTTTTTTGCTATATAATTTTAAATAGAAAAAATACAAAAAATGGTATATCTAGTAATAGATATACCATTTTTTTTGTGTTTTTTCTATATTTTTGTATTTTTTCTTAATTTTAATTAAATGCTATGTCCTTTCTATAAGAACATTTGTACAAAATTTCATGATAATCGGTTTCATACAAACTTACATTTTTTATTTATAATATTAGGATGAATTATTAATATAAAACAGAGCTTTTTTTAATAATAAAACATAAAAATTTCAAACTACCTTCAACATGATAAGATCCCTTCCACTACTGGTACTCGACCCGTTAATAAGAGCTCGTATACGACTCGCATCGTTTGTCATACGGAACTCAATATCGCGTATATCAATAGCATTGTCCTCTTTGTCATCTATTATCTCAAAGGTATCCATTTTGAGACGTTTCTTACGTTTGGATTCTTCGGCCGTTTTGTTTTTGTATTGCCTGAAGTGGTTATTAAATTTGTATATCAATAAACATATTGTCTCTTTTTTAGTTTCACGCTGTATCCCGCATATAGCACGAGAGGAAAACCTAGTGCTAAAATTTTCCGTTTCCCACGTGGCATTGGAACTCAATTAAAATTTGTTACCAGATCGAAGAAATTAAATTAAAATTTCATTGGAACTTAAAAGAAATGAAAGCACATTTATATATTAAATAAAACTTTAAGTAGTATGATATTTATTTAGTTGCTTAAAAAATTTAAATTGTATTTCAGAAGTGAAAATATCTATTAAAACGTACTTTATAATAACCATTGACTAAGACTTGTGTCAAAATGGATTTTTTAAAATATATATACAGACAGTATATTATAGAATTTCTAATATTAACAGTATATACCTTCTCATATCCTTTAATTGTTTCATTTGACCGTGTCTCATAGAACGTTCTGCTGAAGACATGGTTTCAGGCTCCTGAGTTTCGATTAAATTATTGTCCTGTAATAAATATATTAAATTATAATTATTTAATTTGTTTTGTCATGCCTTTCGCGAAAAACCCCCTTTTGACCTAAAATGTTGAAAAAAAATATTGCTTATCACCGAGATAAAATGTGGCATCGATGTCTCCTGTGTAATAATGTTTCTAATACCTGCCTGCCTAAGTCGTTTTAATTAGTACATTACACTGGCCAGGTAGCCAGAGCGAGCCTTATGTTAGGACACTCCGTTTTCCATTGTCTACAGAATTCTCCGAGGCATTGTGTGTTGAGTGGTGGAACTCAACGCCAGGCTTTTACATTATTGCCAGAGCAAAGAAGTATATATATAAATTATCTAATAGTAATAAACAAAGATTCATTCCTCCGAATCTACCCTTGTGCCCCTACCACGAAGGCCTCAATATCATCTTACAATACCAAAAATGAACACTCACTTGTAACAAATTCTTCAACTGGGCAGCGAGTTTAGTCAGTTCGTACAATCGTTGTTCCTCAACGCCTCGTCTCTTGCACCACGCTCGACCGCCACCTTTGGACTTTTCTTTTAGCCAGGCACAATATAGCGATAGTAAAGTAATAGGATCGCCGTGGTCCGATTCATCTGGTTTACGTGAGTTCTGGGGAGGACATGTTATTTTTTGTTGTTGTAGAAAGCAAAAAAAAAATAAGTAAGAGAAGAATTTTTAAAGTCAAATAACAAAATGAAATAATAAATGATAGATATTATTATATACGCTCATATTTTAAAAATACACTGTTATTACTTTGCATTATCATATTTTTGATAAAAATATATTTATATGAAAGTGAATTTACATCTAAGGATAATCCTAAAATGAAAGCGATATTCATATTTACGTACAAAACATTATGATTTAATTATAAAAGAGGTTAAAAAAACAAAAAGCCAACGACACGCGGTGTTCCCAGGCGGTCACCCATCCAAGTACTGACCGCGCCCGACGTTGCTTAACTTCGGTGATCGGACGAGAACCGGTGTGTTCAACGTGGTATGGACGTTGGCTATGCATGATTGTAATATTATAAAGAATATCTACTTACATATGAATTCGATAATATTCTAATACTTGATATGAAATATGATTATATAAACGTATAAAATAAAAATATTCACTACAATTCATAGTAATAGAAAAAATAAAAAAAGGCAGCGAAAAAATACAATTTAAATTATAGAATAAAAAAATATATATTATGCATTTTTTGCATTGCACGCACCCTGGAAATGCATTGAATATTATAAGATAAATAAATATTAATACAATTTGTCGATACTATATCTAAATTAGAGCGACTGTATCTCAAGACTCCGTGGCGCAACGGTAGCGCGTCTGACTCCAGATCAGAAGGTTGCGTGTTCAAATCACGTCGGGGTCAAAAGTGTGATGTATCTTTTGCATTTTTTTTTATTAATATTTATTTGTCCAAATATGTTTATTTCTATTCAAATTTTAAGTGTTGTCCACATAAAAATATATGTTTATAGGGATAATGTATAAATGTTAGATTAGTATAGTATGGTTTTTTAGACAGGGTTTTCTTTTTTCAATTTTATAATAGTATGAAGTAATAGTTGGAAGTTTTTACAGAGCTTTAACAATAATGTTATATATAAATTTGAAATACAATTATAATTTCTACAATATATGAAATTTAAATATAACTACAACATCGTCAGCTGTGCGTTAAGTTAAATGATTCTATTTAAAAAAAAACTATATTTTCTTTAGATTTTTCCAAAAAATAGAACAGAATGATTTTTAAATTTGCTAAAGATTATTCATATTTATTAAAATAATGAATGCAAAATATATATAAAATAGAAAATCTGTTACATAATATATTTTTATGTCTTAGAACTTATCAACCACATAGTTATCAAATGCCATACTCACTTCACACTCGAGGTCCCGATGTGCTCTAGTAGTAAATATGGACCGGATGCCAAGTGCGGCTGTAAGCGTGATTGTGGAGTCCAGTTTATGTGGTGGTAGGCTCGCACTGCCTACTACTAAGGCTTTTGCTAAAGACACTTCCACTGGTAGGTTAGATAATGCTTTACCTAACGGTGTTAGTTTTTCGTTTGATGTTAACGCACCCTGGAAATTAAAAATATAAAGGTTAAATATAATTATGTTGTATAAGAATATTTATTACTTGTGTATTATTACTTGTATAATATTTATTACTTTATTACGTGTGTACTATGTAGCATGGCAAAATTACATAATTAAAGTGAAGAAAAAAAAAGCTACTAACTTATGAATGCCATAAATATTGATAGACATTTTTTTTTCAGCTTCACGCTGCATCCCGCAAACAGCGGGATGGGCAGAGAGATTTCCTTGAATGAGAATCGAACAACCACCACGTTCCATGTGAGTCTTCACGACTAGGGAAAAGACCAATAGGTAACTAATTAAAACTTACATGTTGCTTCAATTCCAACAAAGCATCCTCTATAGCGTTATCAGGGGGTTTATCTATAAACGGGAATATCCTGACATCGTTCACACCCAATGAACTCATTAAAAGCAGCAAAGAAGCTAAGGGAACTCTAGATACTTCTGGTGTACTGAAAGAATCCATGTCTGCATATTGTTGATCTGAGTAAATACGGTAACATACACCGGGACCTGGACACAAAAAAAAAACAACGTAGAATAATCATAAAATGCCGTTTATTTCTTTATTTATCATTTTCACGGTGTATGCTTGCTATGCACATGTAGAAGGGTAGACAGAGGTACCTATTTCGAGATATTGTATTTAGTTATTGTATTATTTGAGATATTTTTAATTTAATACTATAGTAAATAAATATGTAAAATATACCTTAGAGGCCGTCGTAGTACAAGGATACAAACTCGTAACGCACCGTAGTGATAAAGTGCGCCTGTAATCGCGACGGTCGTGGGTTCGATTTCCAATAGGAGAAAAAAATAATATTTTCATTACCCCGCTGCGGTAAGGAGGCAAAACGCGACGTAGAGGTCCTCCACTAAACTCGCAATGCCCCCAGAATTCAGCGAAAAGTGGGAGACGGGAGTGTTTTAACATTGAATTCCCAGGTTGGCACTGTTCACCCTACTATGTGCTGGATACAGCGTGGAGACAAAAAAAATTATATCCAAAAACTCGATATGTGAATTTAGAAAATTTATATTAATATATATTGTAATATACAACATTAACGCTTTAGTTTCCGTGAAGTTATATTATATAGCTTATGTCAAAATTTAAACACTATACCAGTCCTCCCGGCTCTCCCCTTTCTTTGGTCAGCACTCGCTTTTGATATCCAAAATTCTTTAAGCCTTTGCATTTTCGTAGACGAATCGTAGCTCATTTCTTTTACCTATGAGTAATATTAACCATATATTCATTTATATATAGTTTTTTTTAGTAAATGTATAAAAAATTAAAACGGTATTGGGACGCAATATTTTTCTTTCCATTTTACCACTTTAAATATAAAATTAAAAATAAATAAATTAAAAAAATGTAATGGCAATTTGAAAAAATGTTTGTGCAGATATTGTAGCAATATAAGTAATTGTTACTTGTAACAGTGTAAGTATTTTGACGTGGGTTGATTAGAACGTATGCCGCGAGTTCAAATTCTACAACGTTAAAATTTTGAATTTTTTTCTAAAAAAAAAAATTAATTAATTTCTCAAGCACCCTGTGGAAGTAGTTTTTTTTATGTATATTTAATTTCTTATACTATAAATATTTCAAATAATATTTAGTATACTTTTCCCGAGTCCACAACGAATCTAATGCCATCTATTGTCACTGAAGTTTCAGCGATGTTAGTGGACACTATACATTTTCTGACGCCCTCTGGTGGATAATCAAAGATCTGTAAAAAATTTAAAATAATAATTATTATAACCCAGTGAATTAGTTTTTGTTTGTAAACGCGGTAATTGTGGGTTCGATAACCACTCGGGAGAATGATTTTGTTTGTTCACTTCCCCGCTGTACCGTCACATAACACGCAGTATCTTTATTCATTTATTTTTAATTTAAATCCTTTATTCCACACAATATAAAAACAATATACAGGTACAAAAGCCTCTAAAACAAACTCTAAAATAAAATTATATCTACCAACTAACCGTGCCATATGAAAAACAAATGTGTATACTATGCTATAAATACATAAACTACTAAGCTATATACAAATAAAATTTAAAGATATATTTATATTGTCTTAGAGTAGAGAATGGAGTGCTTTTACATTAAAATATCCACAACTACCCTACGTTCCTAAGTTCCCTTTGCCTAGACATACCTTATCTTGTTCTATAAGAGACAAGCCACTGTGCAATGGTAAAACTATCCAAGTTTTAGTTTTCTCCGCATATTGTTGAGCTGCATCACATATTGAGGTTATTTCTTGAACACCAGACATGAATATTAATAAATCACCTCTTTCATCACCTGGAATTTTTAATTATAATAACATTGTTTATTTCATTTTGATATTATTTATATATTAATAAATACATTTGGGGTTGTAGTGCTGCAGCTTTTCATTGTGATCGTGACGGCTATGGTTTCGAATCCACTAGTTCCACAAATTATTATATTTTTTTCGTTCTGGTAACAGGACAAGTGTGGCATTAATTTCGTTTGAAAATTGGGCGGAAAGTGGGGAACATAGTGTCCTAACATGACATTCCCTCTGCTTACTTTTATTACAATAAAAAAATCCAAGTATTAAATATTTAAAAAAAAGTGAATCAAAGAACTTAATTTTGCTATAACATTATAAGAATTTATAAAGTAAAATAAAAATTACTATTAATACTACTTACTAGGATATTTACTATCTATCAACTGCATTATTTGAACATAGGGTTGAGGATCAAGTCTATCATCTCTCGATGGTTTATCTTCAATCAATATGGGTTTGTAGTTCAATTCAATGGGATATAGTCTTCCGGGAACCTAATTAGAAGAAACCCATATATATAGATGCCGTCGTCGTAAATCAAGTGGGACAATGCCTAACTATAAAATGATATGGTTGAGGGTACATAAATTTTCAGAAAGAAATAAAATTATATGTACTTTTCTTGTCATTTTGTCTATACAAAGTGAAAAAATACATAATGTACAACAAATATTAGTATATATTCTTTCATAAGTTCATAAGTTTACAAAAACAGAGCATATTTTTGTAACATATTTATTAAAAACATTATTTTCAATGTATGTACCTGTATAACAACAGCTTCTTCTTTGGAAAAGTAATCTTCAAATAATTTTATATTAATAGTTGCAGACATAAGCACTAGTTTAATATCATTTCTTGTATGTATTAAACATTTTAGGATGCCAAGTAAAAAGTCACCCATAAGATGTCGTTCATGTATTTCATCAAGTATTATTACATCATAGTTTGGTAGGTTTTCTGATGACATCTGAAATTATTAATAATTAGTAGAGAGAACCTAGTGTCAAGATACTTAATTCTGTGCATTCTGAACCAATTTGAACTATTATGGTAACGTGAATCTATCTAACGTGAAAAATGCAATTTCATTTAATATAAATTATCACAGCAGGGTAAACAGAGGGAACCCGATATTAAGATACTCCATTCCCCACTTTCTGCCGAATTTTGGAGGCATTGCGTGTTGAGTGGCAGAACCCAATGCCGCGCTTTGCCTCGACCCCAAAGTGAAGAAATGGAAATATAAACGTAAATAAATATTTTACTTCCTCGAGTGGGGTTTGAACCCACAACAGTCCTTTATTTAATATAATTAACCATACTAAATAAATCATAATAAAAATATACCTGTCTCAATAATAAACCCTCTGTTATAAAGCATATTTTAGTATCTGCTGTCTTGCTCTTTTCAAATCTTATTTGATATCCAACCTTTGTATCAAACTGTGTTAGCATTTCAAATGCAACACGCTTTGATAAAGAAATGCAAGCTATTCTTCTGGGCTGAGTGCAAGCTGAAAATGAAATAATATATATATTAAAAATAAGTTCTTTTTCAGTTTCACATGGTATCCCACATATACCTCCTACTCTGCAAACAGAATGAACCTAGTGCTCGCACACCTTCCACTGAATTCTAGAGGCATTGCGTTTTGAGTGGCGGACCTAAACGCCGCGCCTACATACTATAGCAAAGCGAAGAAATGAAAATATTCAATATTTCATTCCCATATGTAGTAGTTGAACCCACAACCTATCGTACCCATAATACTAGTACTATACGCTTGTTTAAAAAATATATCGTGCGGCAAATGAGTGATGGTTTTCGGTTCGATACCTACGGGACGAAATGAAATATTTGATACTGTAATTTCTCGCTCTGGTAACGAGGCAAAGTGTGGTGTTGCATTTCACCACTCAACATGCAATGCCTCTAGAATTAAGCTTAAAATGGTGAATGGAAAAGTAATGATGAGAAACATGTGTTTTATCACTATATTAACAACTTCCTTCTAGCTACCTTACTATGTAATGGATAGAGTGTGAAGCTAAAAGAACAATGTATATACAGCAACACTTACATTAATTAGAATATAAAAAATGTTGCATCTGTATAAAAAAAATTAAACAAAATTGATTTGAGACAAGATGGATGCAGAAAGTCATATTGCAGCCAGTAAGAGGGTTAACGGAGCCTTAGCTGCAGTGAAGAAACAGTGAAACATCACCACAGCTGCACATTTGACTGCAAATTATTTCCAAAATATAGTCATTAGGTCATTACCTATGTTTTGAAATCCAGCTGTATGCAAATACTGAGGTACTTGTGTTGATTTGCCACATCCTGTGTCACCAGCTACAATAACAACCTTTTCACTTTGTACAGCTGATACTATTTCATTTCTGTAAAATGTAAAATATAATAATGAGACAGAGAGATAATGAAAGATAGCCAGGTACTGCCTACTGCTGAGTATTAACATATTATTTGATAGAACAGCCAATATGGAAGTACTTCTCTGAACTCCTCACACTTATATGATTTCAATCACTTATATGATTAACCTGGCACCTGTACAGTAAATTTGTGAAGTGGTAAAAAAATACTTTATTCTAGTGTGATAATTCATAAAAAAATATTTATTGATTACTTTTCTAATATTTTTGTTTAACCTATAGTCATTAAGGTTATTTAAGGTACATACATCTTTCATATAAAAAAATATAATACAGGTGGTAGTTAAATTGAAAAACAAACCTATATTTAGCAACAGGAAGATCATTTTGAGCTTTCCTCAGTTTTCTTAATTTCTCAAATTTCTCCTTGTTCTTAAAATCTAAATATATAGAAACAATATTTAGAAATACATCAAACATTTTTTTGTCCAATTTCTTCCTTTCCCTCTCATCATAAACTGTGTCAATAAATTTAATTTTACTTTTAAAATTGATGCAGTGATTCTTAGAAAATATAACGGGAATTTCTTTTTCTGTAACTGCACCATCTTTGGTTTCCATGTCTATAATTGTTTTGCCAGCTTTTTTTAAAGTGTCCTCATATTTCTTTACAAATTTCCAAAAGTCATCAAGACTGTTTATTATCGTATTTGATTCATTACTGTATGTTATCATTTTATTTAAATCCTTCTTATAGTCTAAAAAACTAAATTCACTACTTGATGTTGTTGAAGATGGATTTTGTTTTCTAACTTTATTTCTTTCCGTCAAATTTCTTTCATCAGAACGACACCTTTTTCTCCTCGAAGATTCATTATAATCTCGAGATTTTGTACTCATATTTTATTATTATTACACTTTTGTTACTAACTCAAATTTAAAAACGATAATAATATAATTGGCTATTACAAGAAAAAATATTAAAAACGACCCTAACTGAACCTAAACTCACATGTTTTAAAATAAGAAAAAATAATTAACAAGTCTTAATAATATTTTTACGAAGTCCTATATAAATATTATATTTTTGACGTTTCAAGCATGACCTCCAAAATATAAATAAACATATATTGACATATGACATTTGTGATTTGACATAAGTTCATGCCATTGACTGAATATAAGTTCCTCGCTGTAGGTTTATTACAACAAAAATTTTAATATATTTAGTAAAATAAATTTAAATTATTGATGTAGGTATGGTATATGCTGTTATTTTTATATCATCATTTTATTCATGTAGCTAACAAATTGTAAAATAAGCTAAAACACATTAATTAATTATTTTTTGTTTCTTAAGAAACAACCTTAAAGAAAATATGTATGTTATTTTATAGAAAATTAAAAAATCCATAGCTTATGTATGTAAAAAGCGATAAGCAAGAAAAGCCGAGTTTCAAATGAGTCATAAATTTAGGAAAATGTAATGAAATACTTAGTATAGTTTTATTAAGTATCGAAATAGTCTACTAAACGAAATATTATTTTTATCTATATATATATATGTAAATAGATATTTTTATTGAATATTTGTTATCTATTAATTTAAAGCCTACATGAGCACATGTCCATAATGTGTGCAAGACGATGTTATTTATATGAACGCCCTCTATCGTCGATATTTCGTATTTGTAGTGGTCCGCCATTGCTTTCCGCCATTTTGCGTGGTCGAGAGTGAACGTAAATGTATTTTTATGTATTCTAATGTGGCAAATAGTTATTTAGTTTAAAAATTAGTGTTTCAATACACTAATGGCTTGCTTAAATACACTTAAGTTAGAAATAAAGACTTTAGAACAAGTGTTTCCAAAAAACCATGAACGGTTTCAGATAATGTCGGCTAGTGTCGACGAACTGACCTGCAGATTCGTTGGCAAAAATGGAAAGAAATACGAAATCCACGCAAATATCACTGTAAGTAGATCGTCCTATTCTTTAGCTTTTAAGAAATATGAAAATTCCTTGCTCTAATTAATGATGGTTCCGTATTGATTATCGTTAGTTCGGACAAAGGGTCGTGTTTATGAGGGCAGGGCTGTCAACAAAAGGTTTACGGAAGTGATTATTTTTCTTGTGAAATTGCTGAAATCGCGTGTTTTGTCACACGAAA
>JBAIZZ010000053.1:26298-48683 GCA_037355905.1 Heliconius aoede | reverse complement strand
CCTTATGTTTTAATTGTTATTTGATATTGTAACACATTATAAAGAGGTAAGCAATGGTCCTACATTTGAACAGTTGTGCTTACATACAACTATAATGTTATTTTATTTAATTATTGATTTAACATGAAGATTATAAAATAAATATAGAAGTCTTATACAATTCACACATATTATATGTATATGACAATACAATATTTACTATATACTGACAAAATGCAGTCAAGACTTTTGGGCTGACTGGAACATAACTATTTCTTTGATAATGACAGTAATCGGTTCAAATCCATGTTTGTCATACGCAGCAGCATAATTTATTGCATCAGTAATAGTAAGTAATGAAATTTAATACCAGTGAGCTTGACTTATTCTCACTACTCTACTTTTCTTACCAAAGTCAAATGCTTGCTGATACCAATATCAAATTCTAAATATTTACTAGTAGTGTTAAACAATGGTGCAAGGCAATTGAAATATGAATCTGCATGGGCAGGAATTAGATATGGTGTTAGCATATTTTTTTCTTCCTATGTCTCAATATATATAGTAGATGGTTAATGTATAATTTAATCTATAATTTATTTGTCTTCCTTAATGGTTTACGCGGAATGGTTCTTTTTTAAATATCTTTTTAAAATTTATGGTACAGTTCAGAGGTGTAATTTGAACTTTCCATATTTGATACTTCCATATTCCGCTGTTCACTTATAAAATTATTTTATTGTAAATAATGTTTTATATACTTTTTATTTTGGTAAATGGAATGAAATGGAATATTTAAAACTAAATGAAACCTATGCTATGCTGGTAAACAGGGCCAAAAGCGTGCAACTGTATACGCGACCGGTTTTGGGTTCTATATACACTTGAGGAAATGAAATATTTAATTTTTTTTTATTTCACCGTTAAAAGCGAAAGCGTGACGTTGAGTTCCGCCACTCAACACGAAATTGCCTCTACAATTGGGAACGGGAGTGACATATCGCGCTTAGAGTATGTAAATTATTTCCGACTCGTATCTTACTATTTTATGTTGTTGTTTGTTTCCAATTTTTTTTAAACAATTTTATTTACAAATTTTATATCATGTATCTATTTGATTTTTACTTGATAAAATATGCTTATTGCATTATGAGCGTATAGTGATAAAAAAGAAAAATATGAAGTGAACATTTCAATTTTGTAATATATTTTAGGTGAAATACTAAGGAGAAACAGAGGCTAGTCATGCTGCAGAGGAACAGGCGTGTCTAAATGCGACGGGTTGTCGGTTCGATTACAACTCAAAAAAATGAAATATTTATTATTTTCATTTCTTCACTTTGGAGTGAAGGCAAAGCGCTTCAGAGTTTGGCGGAAAATAGCGAACGCTGAAAACTGAAGTTCCCTCTGCCTGCCTGCTATGTGCCTGCTATAGTGTGAAGTTTAAAAATATAAAATGTACTATTAAAATATCGTTCGCATCTACTTTTTACAGGAGACGTACCCCAACACGCCTCCAGTGTGGTTTGCTGACAGCGAGGACCCCATTGTAACAAATGCTGTGCAGATCCTCACCAATACACAAGGAAGGGACAATCATGTTATAAATCAGGTAATTGTCAATTTTAATTTTCTACCATGTTGTACCACAGACAATAGTTTGAGATCAATCTTCTTTTCATCTTAATGATCCTTACTACTTCATCAAATTAAAATTCATTATAAATATGTATATTGTATATACTAATAATTGTCTAAATTATCCTAAAACTATTTCAAATTAAAGTAACACAGGAATCCACGTATATGTATGTATGTATGTATAGCTGGTAATAATGTTAGTTCAGACTGTAAACCGTACTCGTTGTGGTGAATAGTTGAAATGAAGATCGATATTTCGACGTTTATGAACTCCCTCATATATCGATGGGTCCCGTGTATGGGCCAAACTAACAATTTGGCAATTTTGACTTTTTTTATGACAAACGCATTCTATCGATATAATTTATCGGGTCAGCCATTAAAAAAATATAAATTACTGCACAGAAAAAGGACAAGGCCAAATAGTCATTTGAGATTTTTTGGCCTCGAAGTAGACTAAAGTACTGACGAAGGTTGTTAGTTATATTCCCTTCGCGGTTATACAATATAAGCTAGGCAGTGGGAGTTTAAATCCCGTATGTACGGGATGCAACATGAAGCTGAGAAAAAATGAAAAATATGTAGTTAGTTTAAAAAATAACTATCACAAAGGATGATGATGATGGCGATCACGTTAAAATTTATTCATGTGCATTATGTATATCGTATATATAACACACGTTTCATTCATTCTTACCTAATAAAAATAAAATCAAAATACAGACTACAAATATTATGTGTGTTCTTTACTTTTGATATATATAGAATGTTGTTTATTATTTACAAAACATATTTTATACGATAACTATTTATAACTCCTTATTTGCATACTGCATTCAACAAACATCCAACTTATATATAATAGAAAAAATGCCTCAGGACGTTTTTTTGGACATATTATTTTCGAATAGAAAAACTTGAAAGACATTATCCTATTGTAGATTAATAAAAACCATTACACATCCCCGTATCAGGTGGGTATACTATTGAGGGAGCTGTGCAAACTCCATGGTGTTCCAGAACCACCAGATTTGGATTCATTATCGCTACCCCTACAACCTCTGCCGCAGCTAAGGTGAGTTTTTTAGTATTTATAATATATACTAATTAAAATACGTATTAATAAAGAGTTATTTTTCATTTGTCTACGTTTACGTTACAATGTAGTTTCGTTGATAGCTCTTTACATAGGGGCAGTGACTGATAATTAAAGTAAAAGATTTATTTTTGATTTCTGATAATTGTTTTAAATGAAAAATGACGAGTAATATATTTTTTATATATATATATCATCACATTACTTATATTATAATACACAAATATAAATTTAAAAAATAAATAATTCATCAAACTTAACTCAATTTATTATTAATTTTAAATAAGTTCAATTAGATAGTGACGTCATTATTAAGCAAGTAGCAGTTCCTTTTTATGGCGCCCCAGAGATCGTTTCAACGAAACGCCCCGCTGCATTAGCATATTAGAATTTGAATGCAAATAAATGCAGATTGCTATAATTAAAAATGCCTCTTTTCCTGCAGTTCAAATGCCTCTTTTATTCCTTCAGTTTTTTTTATAATATTAATATGTATAAATAAAGGCCCTCGTGGCGCAGCGGCACAAGGGTGTGACTGTAACGCGACGGTTGTGGGTTCTTTCCCCACTCGTAGAGTGAATCATTTAAATTTATAATATATTAATAAATATTATTTTCCTATTTAAAATTGTAATAAATTGGGGAACGGAGTGTCAACACTAGATTTCCACCACCCTGCTGTGTTTGCGATATAGCGTGAAGCTGATTTAATTTTAAAAATATTTAAATATTAAATCACAACATTTCAGGGTACCAAGCGTGACGTCAAACGGCGCTGAGTCCGGCACCGAGGAGGACGAGGAGATGGCGGCAGAGGAGGACGAATCCGAGGGAGAAGATGACCTACCATTGGAGATGGTTGATGACGCTGCACGTAGCAACAAGGTGGTTTAAATTTTTTTTTAGCTTTTTGTTTTCATTACCTTGTAGCAAAACAAGCAGCGTCGTAAAATTGAGCAATGCTCTCACATACACAGTATCTTAAAACCATGATCTTGATAACATCTGATTGAAACATCATGATATTGGGTACGCCTAGCCATGTAAGAGAAAGCATGAAGCCATTTTTTTACATAGTAAAATAAAGTTTCCACTCAGTTAAGGTTTGATCTTTCGATTGCCAATTACCAATTTAAATGCAGTTTTTACTAATATGCCAAATGATTTAAGAATTAATAAATAAATCAGCTTCACGCTGTATCCCGCACACAGCAGGGTAGGCAGAGGGAACCTCAGTATTAAGATATTTATTAAGACGTTACTCACTTTTTGCCGAACTCTGGCGGTATTGCGTGTTGAGCGGCAGAACTCAACGCCGCGCTTTGCCTGCTTGTTTGCTTAGCAATGAAATGGAAATATAAACGTAAATAAATATTTCACCTCCTCAAGTGGGGTTCGAACCCACTACTGTCGCCTTATAGTCACACCCTTGTGCCGCTGCACCACGACGGCCTCTGATTGATGATTTAAGAAGTATAAGTGTCGTACGTACATGCATTATTGTATTCCAAGCCACAAAACTGCAGTACTATATTGTCGACGAGTTGTGGCTGCTCTAAAGCTAACTAATAGATGGTTTTTATATGCGCAAAAATTCTAAAAGCATAACTTCACGACGGCCACGACTCTTCGACTATACTGCACAACAATATTTTATATAAGAAATTTAGCATTATACTATTTTTTTTATGTTACTCACTATTTCATATCTGATTTACATCCAGGACGACATGGAAACAGAACACCTGGCGACACTGGAGCGGCTTAGACAGAACCAGCGACAAGACTACCTGTCCGGCAGCGTCTCAGGTTCCCTGCAGGCCACCGACCGTCTCATGAAGGAGCTGCGTGATATATATAGGTCCCATTCGTTTAAAAATAACATGTATTCTATAGGTGAGTGGTTGGACTGATTGATATTTTATTTTGTATAGTAGTGTTTTCAGATTTAGGAATTATTAGGATTAGGAACTTAGTGTCTAGTGTCTATACTCGTTTTTTTGCCGTATTTTAGGAGTAGGAAATATATTTTTTATACATGTATATTGCATTTTATATGTAGTCAAATCTAACATATATTGAATTATTAGTTGAAAGTAAATTGGCATAATATCAACAATGTCAACTGTTAACAGGCAGCTATTTGGTGGAACTCAACGCTTTGACTCATTTAGTAGACTTTTAAATGAAATTAAGTCAAATTAATCATTAGGTACCTGATGTAGAGATAAAACCGACAACCATTTATAATCAAATGCTGTCCCACTGTTATATGAAGGAATTTATCATTAATTTAACTCTATCTGAATAAATTTTTCATTAATTTACCTCTTTATTTTTATATGTTAAATAAAAAAAAATAGGAACAAGCTCATTCTTTTCCTTAGTCTGTGAAATTTAAAGATTGTGAAAATATCTTATGATATTAAAATTTATACGACCATGGTTATGGATTAATAAAAAATAAATCCATATTTTTTTTTCAGAACTAATAAATGATTCACTCTACGAGTGGAACATAACGTTGCGGTCCGTAGACCCCGATAGTCCATTACACAATGATCTGCTCCTGCTGAAAGAGAAGGAGGGCAAAGATTCAATCTTGCTAAATATTTTGTTTAAAGAAACGTATCCATTTGAGCCGCCATTTGTACGGGTTGTATATCCTATTATATCAGGTAATTTGATTTATTATTATCTAATTTGATTATATTTCCTTACAGCTGATACTTTTAAACTCTGTTATTGAGAGCTAAGTCAATTTTGTATTGCCAACTGTGAAAATTAAGGCTTTTCGTACCTTGATTTCTGATAAAAAAAAATAATTATAATCCGGATGGTTTTGATAACATTAGTAAACTAAATATATTATTTAATTTACAAATATTTTTATATATAAATAAACAGTAAGTTCGACAAGTCGTGGCCGCCCTTAAGTTTTGATCATATTTTTTGTTTGTGTGAACAAAAAGGACAGAAAACTTAACTGGAGTGCAAACACAAATCGTCAAGCCTGATGTAAATCATTTTTTTCTGTATATACAATTAATATTTTAAAATAATATCTGTTGCTGATCTTGCAAAGTTTATATATATAATTTTTAATTTACTATGTAAATTTTATGAGTGAAGAATAGTGTGAATAATGTAATAAAATGTAATAAAATAAAATTTGGAAAACCTGAATTACTTGAACCATACAGTATTCTTACAAGTTAAAATATTGTAACATACGCATTCGATTTAAACTAATAATATTCATAAAAATCTTATCACGTTCCAGGTGGCTATGTCCTAGTAGGTGGAGCAATATGTATGGAGCTCCTAACGAAACAAGGCTGGTCGTCGGCCTACACAGTAGAAGCAGTTATTATGCAGATAGCAGCAACACTAGTGAAGGGCAAAGCACGTATACAGTTCGGTGCCACCAAAGTGGTCTCCCAGTCGCAGTACAGCCTGGCCCGCGCCCAGCAAAGCTTCAAGTGTTTAGTGCAAATACACGAGAAGAATGGTTGGTTTTTTGTATTTTTTTTTTAAATTTGGTTTTAGTATGTTTTTTGTATGGCAGGATAGTTAGAGTCAATCTAGTGATAGTATACTCTGTTGCTCTTGCACCATGTTGCATCTTGCCATTTTTGAGACTGCTTTTGAGAGGTGGGAAATGAGGAAAATACTATAAGCTGCTTTAAAATTGATAACATAGATTCGATTGGGAGTGTAACGTTGGGGACAACACTTCCCTCTTTACTTACCAGATAGGAAAAGAAAAATAATTCATAGACTTGAGTGGATGGATCCTAAACTATTGCGTTTTTAATCAGAACCTGTCCAACTTCTTCAAGAAAAGGAAGCTAAATTATATGAAACAAGATTTAATTGATATGTTGAATCATTAATTTATTATAAGTTTTAATTCAAAATTATTTAATTGCATTTAAACCAACAGGATGGTTCACACCGCCAAAGGAGGACGGCTAATCCAGCCGCTATCTTAAGACTAATGCGTAACAAACGTAACGCCCGAACGCCTAACAAAGGAAAAAAAATCTTTAAATGTTTGACAAGTGACAGAGAGATCTCTATGTAAAGAAATTCCATTGAAAAATGTGTGCGAGAGGCATGTTGTAAAAATAAGTGTTATGTTATTCAGTGCGGGCGTCGGACTTATACAAGACTTATAGAGAATGTAAAACTTTTTTTGTAATCATTCATTTCTCATAAAGTTCTCATCATATCGGCTATATAGAGATGATGGATAGCCCTAGACAGTACTTGGAGTGTAAAGTTCTTTTAATTTGAACTCTTTACATTTCATTATAGTTATTGAAATAAATGAAAACCTGTGATTTGTAAAGATATATTGTGTTTTGTTTACAACCTCGGCTGTATCCTGTGTATAGTAGGGTCGGTGGAGGGAACCTGGTGTTAGAGAACTGCGTTCCCCACTCACTTCCCAATTCTGTAGATATTGCGTCTTATTTAAAGTTTATTTAAAATATTAACTTTTAAAGACGCGCTTTGTCTTGTTTCCAGTAAGAGGTCAGGAAAATGCTTTATTGTTTGAAGTGGGAATGGAACCCACAACCGTCGCATTTTTTACAGACGCCTTAGGGATGTTTACTTGCCACAATGGCCTTAATGGTGTTTACAGTTGTTTGTAATGATATATTGTGGATTTAAATTAATTAAAACTTTGTATAGTATTATTTTACGAGGTATAAATAAAATATAGTTACTTAGTTGTTTCATACGTTAATTTAAAAAAAAAAAAACAATATTCCTTTAATCATACAATTTTTAAAGACTTGTATAATAATTATTATAATAAAAACTTGACAGTAACACACAAACAAACTACATCAACAGTATGTATTAAACGGACACGTCAAAACGCTTTAATGGAATAAAAGTTAATCTCATTCTCTTTTCATATGTATATATATATATTTTTTAAGAGCAAAATGAATTTTTATTATAGTGTTCTGTATACTTTTAAAATGTCTGTTTATACATATGGACAAATGGTATATTGATGATAGATCATAGTTTTGAGTTTTGATTCTCTTTATTATATTTCATTAGAGCTTTCAAGCTGGACACATGGTATTCTGCTCCCGGCTGGTTGATTTTCCTGCAAATGTCTTGCCTATACATATTCTCATACCACTGTTTTAATTTTGGATACCTATAAAACAATTAAGTTTAAAAAAAATATAAATAAATGTGTATACACGTGATGTTATTAATTTCGTATAACCCATATTCATTTAGTTGTATACAAATTAATTTGTTGCGAAGATATCGAAGATTTCTCTTTTTTCTTGGCAAATATAAAGTATAAAGGATTATTTTTTTTAATCTTGTGCAGTAAAAAATATATAGAAATAAAGCATAATATCACTTTATATTTAAACATTTAATTCATTTGTTATTATGAATCTTTGTCATATAATTAGAAACAGAAATTTAGTCTTAATTTTATATATACCATTCCCCACATAGATTTGTTACTATTGTAAGCACATAACTTTATAAGGATTTATTTATACAACACTCTATACTTCAGATATTTATTCAAAAGAACCCAGTAATTAAGTACTAAATATTATTACTTTTTTTTATGGGAGAGGACAAGGCAAATAAGCGTTCGGGGCACCGAGGTAAGTGATCATCGCCGCCCACCCCATGCAACACCAGAGGAGCTACAGGTGCGTTGCCAGCCTTTAAGGTGTAGATGTTGGGCGCCGGGGCCCGGCATTACCTAATGCGAATCGCAGTGACAAGAGCCACTACTTCACACCCGTTTTAAATGCCGGGGGTGGTATTAATCCGGTCGAGTCTGCCCATGCGTGTTGCCATTACTGACACGTACTTTAGTCGCCACTTACGACACCGACAGTACCAAGGTGATCCTATTCTAAG
This sequence comes from Heliconius aoede, assembly GCA_037355905.1. Taxonomy (NCBI): domain Eukaryota; kingdom Metazoa; phylum Arthropoda; class Insecta; order Lepidoptera; family Nymphalidae; genus Heliconius; species Heliconius aoede. The sequence goes on along the minus strand of JBAIZZ010000053.1, from coordinate 40,045 downwards.
CCGTGATCACACGGCTAAAATATACATATTACATACATATTTTAATACTAATATTAAATATATTTTTAAAGTGTTATTCCACACTTTAATATTAATACTTATTAGGCTTCCTTATAAGTATTAATATTAGACTGAAAAAAAATCGCTTAAATACAATGTCATAAAAAACTAATTACTAACTGTTTTCCCTCAATAGGATGTAAGCCATGCAATGAAGATATAGTAGTGATAACGCTGATATCAGCCAACGTGATGACGTCATCGGCCAAGAACGAAGTATCACACAGATATGCTTCTAGCATTCTATACCCATCTTCTATATTACGTATCATGAATTTTGATAGTTCTGTCAATTTACCTGCGTATGTTGGTGCCTGTTATAAAAATAGGTCTTGTACACTATATATTATGATAAGGTAACAAGGCAAAGCGCGGCGTTGAATACCGCCGTTCTTCACGCAATTTCTCTAACATTGGTAGGATATTGAAGAATGGAGTGTCTTCACGCTACGTTCCTTCTCTACACTGCTATATGCAGGAAACAAGTGTAGATTAAAAAAAGAAATGTCATATTTCATGCACTATATAAATACAAATTGAGAATAAAATACTGGGATAACAAAAATAAATTTAAAGTCTAATAGTTCTAGTTAATTTGGATTTGAGGTCGCGTCTTTAAGAGAAATTACACATGAGAGTTGTTTTTAAAAATACTCCAAAAATTCTCAATAAATAAGTTCATTTAAAAACTCGTTAATTTTAGATTTATATACATGATGACAGCGTAGTGGCGCAGTGCTATTATCGGACTGCAAAAGTGACGATCGTGAATTCAATTCACAACTGAGGAAATATTTTTTTTTATTTCTTCGCTCTGGTAGACGAAGCGCGACGTTGAGTTCCGCAGCTCAATACAATGTCTCGAATAGCCGAACTCATACAGAAGTGCAATTATTTTGGAATTACATTCTCTTTATGTAGATTAAATGTTTGAAAACTCACCATGACTGATCTGAGGCGAGGGAATAAGACACCAGTATCAAAAAATAATCTTTGATTTACTGTGGCTCTTTTTTGTATATCTGCCGGGTACAAGTGTGAATGTGCAGGTTTACCATATTTGTCTAATAAGTATAACATAATGGCATGACTGAAAGAGTTAAATAAATTTATTTTCATTAATATAGGTGACCGTCTGGCTTAGTGGATATTGACTGTGTGATAGTTGTGGGTTTGATCCCCATATGATAGGAAAAGTGTCTAAATACTTGGTTCTTTCTGCCTTCCTGCTATGCGAGAAAAGGTATGATGCTGTTTCTTTTTACATGTAGTCTTACTATTTATAGTAAATAATTCACTTTGGTCACCTCTATATGAATATAGACATGTTCGTATGAGAACATTCATTCTTCTATATTATTTTATGTGTAAATGGAGCTAATCATTTCTCTCATCTAGTGTTAATTATAGTCAGTTTAACTAAACCAATCCTGAATGAAGAGGCCAAATAGGTACAAACGATGTTACAGCGTGAATAAAGAAGGAACATGATGAAGTCATTTGGGCACATTGAGTAGATAAGTGAGGGAAGAATTCTTGAAAATGTTATACAATGCAAGTGAGTAGTAAAAAGAAAAACACCATTTAATTATATTTGGAGAAGATCAGTGGACAAAGTAAAGCTTAAGATATACTAATTTTTTTTTTACATTGCCATTCTTTTTAAATTAATTTTATAGAAGATTTTTAACTGTATTTTTTATTTTGTATACTTGTTTGGATTATATAATATAAATATTTGTTAGTTATACTTAACATATGGAAATACCTTTAAATATATTATGTTTAAGCTTACCTGTCTCCTAAACAAAATCCATCATCATCTATGAAAGGTATTGTTCTCATAGGATTTTTCTAAAATTTAGAAATCCGATTATATATTTTTAATTACCTATCTATATAGGTAAATTGACAGACAAATCATTAGAGTTAATTTTTACCTTAGTCATTTCCGGAGTGTCCTGGTCCCTCATAATAGGATTTATATCGTGCCCTTCATATTCAATTCCAAGTATATGTAGTAACATCATTGTGGCTCTAGCCGGTGGACTGCCATTATTTTTATATAAGACGAGCATAATACAACACGTTCACTTGCAAAAACTTATGACAATTTTATAAAATATTAAATATAGCAACAATAATCAACAAGATTATACATTTAATTATTGATAAAGTAAAATGTACACAACGCACAGCCGTCAACTAGCGTCCGTTTAACTTTGAATAAAACTAACTAAAAATAATAAACGACTTAAATATAAATTTATTACCTAAGTTTGACCTTTGATATGTTACGATAAGACTTATATAATATAATATTCTTTTATAATAAATATAATATTCGTCTATTTTTTATTCATTAAATTATTAGATTATTATATTAAGTTTGACCTTTGATATTTTACGATAAGACTTGTATAATATAATATTCTTTTATAATAAATATAATATTCGTCTATTTTTTATTCATTAAATTATTAGATTATTATATTAGCAAAAAGGAATAATGACATTTGTGTATCGATTGTCAATAATTATTCAATAGACAGCACAGAATTAATATTGAAATTGCATTTTGAATGTATAGGCTCAATCCACACTATAGTGCCGGTGACAATGTAAATTATAGAGTTAAGTTTTCTGAAATCTAATGCGTATTATTCACTCAGGAAAAATAAAATCAAAAGTAAGAATAATACTAAAACTAAATATATGGTATCGACAGCTGACTTCAGGGCGACAGGACTTGTTGACCGTACTATATACAAACAGAAGAAACAATGTTCTCGTTTCGTCGTCGCATGAATGATCTCGTTTTTCGGATTAGAATATTTATTTTTATCAGACTCGACTGGATAACTGAGAACTCGAGAAATAACTGTCACCGGTACTACATTGTAGAGTCTATACTGTATACGATAGCTAACTAAAACAGTTTTGGTTATTACAAATATCTATTATACATAGGCATAGACAGAGTAAACAGTATGCAAAATGTACATTACATAACATATTTTGTTTATTAATATGTATATACCTCAACATATGTACTCAATACACCCCGTATTATATTTTGTAGACTAGTTAACTATAGCGAATCTCGAAATTTAAGAATAAACCTCCTATTGATTAAATACCTACTCTAGTTAGAGCATAATTATAGTTAGACAAATATTACTTAGTTAATTACCTTTAATTAACTTACGTTACCGACCGTGTGTATAGAAAACGATCGTCAGATTTCTTATTTACTATCGCAAAATTTTTATATTTCTATAGAAATTTTAATTTTGTTAACGTTGGTAAGTATTTAAAGTGTTAAATAATAATATGAATTATTAAATAATAAAAAATATATATAATGTTTTTCCTATCAAGCAAATATAATAAATGGAAATAAATACATTGATGCTGTTATTTTTTTACTTTTGTTCCCTCTCCTATTTTGTCCTCTGCTTACTCCACATGCTTTATTGAGGAGGATTTAATTTTAATTATGAATCCATATTAGCGCTCTATCACGATATTATAAATTATGCTAGAAATAACGCAGCATGACGCTGTTTTGGCATTGAATTAATCAGCTTATTGTAATCTAGTTTACTTATACTCATTTCCAATCCATCAGGTCGGGGGGGAAATGATTTATTGTTATACGGTACCCGAGTCCCGCCACCCACGTTCCCACTTGTCAACGGCATTCTTGTAAATAATGTTACTTCGTATGAACACGGTTAAAGAAGCAATACTTACGTTGAAATATTAACGTAATTTCTAACCCTTCAACTTATAAATTATTATCAATATAAATAAATGATAATTGTAATGAAAATTTACTAATTTTTTTTAGTTTCGCAACCCGCAATGTCGCGGCACTAGACCGAATAAACTACCGACACTAAAATATGAATTTAGATAAATGTTTTAATTTCCTTGAGCGGGGTCGAACCCATAACCAGTCGCGATTACAGTCACACTTGTGCCCCAGCGCCGAGATTGGGCTCACATATCGAATAATACAACAAAAGCACCTGCGTACAGAAATTGAATAAATGTTTGTTATAAAGAACTAATGCATTATTCCTTATATTCTTTCCTGTGTAACGGGTGGTGTAGAGCAAGAAGGACGTCATCTCAAAGATATTATTTTCCAAACAAATAAGGTATGTAGTTTCAAAAACTGCATTAAAAAACCTATAATTAATACTTGATTTTATTATTTTCAACCCATTGTGTCCCAGTAAATCAATATTGAACAACATGCGTTTCGTCTGCACCACTCTGTATTATAATGACATCTAGATTTAGATATTCTTAATTTCTTAGAGTAATAGAAGCTAATGTTTGAAATACAGTCATAATTTAAGCTTTTATTTTTTTTGCATTTTTCTTGAAAATTAATTATCTGCTTATTATAATTATAAAAAAAAATGCAACAGAATTAGTTCATAATATATAAAAAATGTACGCGTTAGCAAAAATATTTACTTACAATCATCAATAAATATTCTAATTAAACCTTTATTCGTTTCTAAATTTGTATAGTGGATTGCTTTGGAAATTATCGCCATAAACAATACAAGTTCAAACGAGCTTTCGGGTGATCTGATGGTAAGTGGTCACCGCCTACACGACCCCGTGCGACACCAGAGGAGCTACAGGTGCGTTGCCGGCCGCCAAGGTGGAGAAAGCTTAGGAATAAGTAAAATAAAATTCAATTTCGAGGACAAATAAATGTTTTTGAGAAAAAATAAGACATTTATAAACATTTATGAACATCTTTTATATTTTCTAGTTCTAGTAGGGTACATTATTAAACAAATACGACACAGACTCAGCGTAATGAGTTCTTCTGATAGCTTCTGCTAGCATCACGGATATATCCATCGTTTGCAGTTTTGGGCACAACGACACGTTTCTATCTTGCGGTATCGTGTTTGTCACAACGAAAGCTTCCAGGCATGAATTATTTATTTTCTCAATAGCATTTCCAGCGAGGACACCATGCGTCAGAATTGCATATATTTTGCTAGCACCAGCCTCGCGCAACTTTTCTGCTCCTTTGACGATAGTGTCACATGTGTCGGCCAAGTCGTCTACCATGATAGCTGTTCTGTTTTTTACATCACCAACTAAAACTGTAGAATCCTCATCGTTGGTTCTTTGTCTCTCTTTATGGATGATCGCAAAGTCTATATCAAGTCTGTCAGCAATGGATGTCATTCGCTTCACACCACCCGCGTCTGGAGACACCATAACACTTGCTTTCCATTCTGGAATGTTGTCCTTAATCCACTTGGTTATCGCTGGCTCAGCGTAGAGATTGTCGACAGGAATATTGAAGAAACCCTGGATTTGTGACGAGTGCAAATCAATTGTGATTACGTGATCTGCTCCAGCAACGGATATGAGGTTTGCTAGTAACTTAGCTGTGATTGGTGCGCGGCTTTTTTCTTTTTTATCTTGCCTGGAATACGGGAAGCTGGGTATGACGGCAGTAACTCTCGAAGCCGAAGCGATCTTACAAGCATTTATCATGATGAGCAGCTCCATGAGGTTGTCATTTATTTCACCGCATCCACTTTGAACAATATACACATCTTCGCCTCTGACAGACTCTCCTATTTCGACGTTTGTTTCCTTATTGCTGAATTTCTTTGTTGTAGCTCTGCTCATATCTAAGCCAAGGCGTGCGACAATTTTCTTCGCAAGATCGGGATGCGAGCTTCCCGTGAATATTTTGATGTTCGGCATTCTTGGAGGTTCTTGATGTTGTGATTTTGTCTCCGTCGTCCGTTTTGAACTCTCAGAGTTGCCGTGTCTTCTGTCGAATGGCATTAGCGGGACTGGTGCAAGACTTCTAAATGAATATTTTAGTTGATTGCGATAGTAAATGAGCTGATATTTGCCACAAACAGATTTATCAAAGTTCAAGACGAGGTCGGGTCGTATCTCACCACTCCGTTATGGAAATAATGTTTGTTATCGGCCAGTGAATAACGATATACACAAATAAAGTTACATCATAAACAAATATGTTTGTATATTTGATAAATAACGAGCTGTTATAGGCGGATGATAGTTTATAAATTTTATCATCATAATTAGTTTAATGTAAGGTTGCTGTTTAAAATTAAGTAATATAAAAAAATATATATTTCTACGAGTTTTATACTACTTTAGCACATGTGATATTTTCTTTATTTAATAAAATTAATAAATAATCGAATGCTTCCGATAATTTTTATGGTTATTTCATTTTAAAGAACGCAGTTTTACACGGAAAGTATAATAATATAATGTTTTAATGTGCGAGAAAAACTTGATTTAGAATAATATTTAATCCTAAAAGTTCAACAGCACGTATAACAAAAATATTGGCGAGGTTTTTCAACTTCTCATAAAGGCGACAATCCACAGAACTTTGATGGCGTCTGAATTAATTTAACTACGAAAAGATATTGTACTTATAATAGAATTACACATCTGAACGATTCGATTGTACGATGATCACGGGTTTTAATTTCCGTCGGGAAGAATATTACTAGGTATTTTTTTAAACTACTAAACTTAAAGCAGAAAAATATTTATAGAAAACGTATACAAATATTTGAATTTAGCGTTAACTTGAATCCACATATCATGAAAACTTTATATGAATTCCGCTTCGACTCCTCGCTATTTTTGAAGATTTATTAGTCGATAGATTCTCTGCCCACTCCACATGATAACAAAATAGTACTTACAACAAACATTATGGAATAGCAAATTTTAGAATCTTAGATTTTTTTATGCTTATTATAATTTTCTTTATAAATTAGGCATTTTAAACAATTAAAGGAACGACTTGCTCCTCTGTAGTATGAAAAAATCAGATATTTTATTAAATTTATTAACGTTTCCGGTTCTCCATCTTCCATCGAATTCGTTTGATTTTCTCAAGTTGGGAATCGAATCCACAACTTGTCGCAGGACGGATCTCAATAAGTTTCAATAATAATAATTATTAGCATTTCTACTGGTACACGAGACTTAATGGAAATAAATATTTGTCGTAAACGGATTAGATTTGAAACCCTAAGAAACTTAGAATTTCAAATCAAATCCGTTTACAAAATTTTATACTAAATTAAAAATTTTGAATGAAATTTTGTTAGGGTCGTAAGTAAGATAATTGAATTTTTATTCCTATAGTGGATGCAAAGTGCGGTTGAGATGTTATTACAATAAAAAATCATTTGAAATTTAATTTTCTTTCAGGCACGTAGTTCATTCATCGTTTTTATAATATATTGTGTTTTTATTTAAAATATGTATCTTACTAAGAAGGAAAAAACTTTTGAACATAATGGTATCCATAATGTTGGATAATTCTGTGTTCCCACGAGATAAAATTTTTGTTGTAAATTTGACTTTGCTTTTTTTTCCACCAGGCGCTAAACTGATTATCAAACGGTACAATCCAGTATAAGCTGGAGAAATAGCAATTTGCATATATAATAAAGCCTGTACGTTTTGTCAATTTTGATCTACTGTTTACATATATATTATAAGGAAGTGTTGGCATACTATAGTATGTTTTCGGAAAAGATCGAAACATGATGCCGCATTCGACACAGTGCGTAGGCGCATCAATTGTTTATTGTTTTTGAATAAACTCTAGAAGAATATTACTGTTACTAAAAATCTAGAAGAATATTACTGTTACTAAAAATCTAGAAGAATATTACGGTCATCATACTTTATACCAAGAATCATACCAATCATAATCCTAAACCTATAATTAAGGACGATATAGTTCTAGATATGTTTGTTATTCAACATTCTGTTCTATTCTCTATTTGGTTGTTCTACAAAAATGTTTAAGTCCTCTTTTTATTTAGAAAATAGCAGGAAATCAAGAATATCATTTATGAGATATCTATCTTGAAAAGATTTTTTACAATTATGATTAAAAAAGCCAGTCCTGGTTCAGTGGCAAAAAGTGTGCCTTTAAACATGACTTGTGTGATGGGTTCGACCCCCACTCGAAGAAATTAAATATTTATTTTCATTTCTTTTCTCCAGTGTCGAGTTAAAACGCGTTGAGTTCTACCACTTACCAAGCAATGCCAGAATTCGGCGGAAAATGGGGAACGGAGAGTTTTAACACTAAGTTCTCTCAATCTGATTTAATTAAAGTGAATGATGCGAACAGTAGCTTGTACGAAGTATATAAAAAAATCTAATATATTTTAATTACTATCAAGATAAGATGGCCTAATTATAATTAAATATAAAAAAACTAAGTAATTAAAACGTCGGGTCGGTAGATTAATATTGATTATCGAAATATTAATTAAAAACATTGCTTCTTACATTAATTTTGGAATAATTGAAGACTTCATATAATTTTCTTACATCCCAATCAAGTTTCACTTAAAAATTACGAAAATAAATAATAAATAAATAAATAATAAATTGTGCTGTATAAATAAAATTTGTAACAAGAAGGTTTCACATTTTATACAGCACGATTGTCTAGAAATTATTTGTTTTCATAATTGTTATAGGTTTATAAGAATGATTTACTCTAAATAATATTTTAATCATTACATTTAAATAATTTATTAAAAATATAACAGCAAATAAAAAGGATAAATACCTATATCACATTATACACAAACAAGTATGATATTTTTTTTCACAATAAATTAATAATAATTTCCTTTTGATTTTCTAAAACACAAATATCGGTAATTTTTGTGAAACGTCTATAATGATCATAATTGTTGTGCTCGTCTGAAAGTCCGTATATACTAAAATCGTCTATGTCGTACATCCACGAGCCATTAAAGAAGTCGCAAACGGGATCGAAGTCGCTACCCTCGGCGGTGATGACCAATGTTGTCTCGTTGGCAATGAAGTGTAAAGTCATATCTGATGTAAAATACTGCTTGCCTGTCGCCTCGCAAGTCTCAGTTTCATTTACTTTAGTACACTCCAAAGCAATTATCATGGCGAAGGGGCGACTGAAGCGCGTGATTTCCGCTGACTGAGTCACAACATCCTGAAAATATATTATATATTTAATATTTTTAATAATGTTAAAATAAAATAATGAAAATATAATTTTAGAACAAGAACAAAATTAAGTATTAATTATAATCTTTATTGAAAACCATCGTGTTCATTATCGATATCCCAATCTCTTAGTCGCTTTTACATAATATTATTATAATACAGATAAATTAGACTATTTTAAGAATATAAAAATTTTCTCATCATGACTATGGGCCTTCGACTTGTAGAATTCTATTAAATGAACTAGGCGTCTTACATTACGTTTATCATAGATATATATTTTGTACTGTAAAGTACTTTACATGTAAAGCTATATTCCCGATTCAATTATTTTCATATTAGCCTATATATATTGAATATTGAATAAACATGTCAACAAATCATAATAAATTACCCTTTGAAATAATAAAATGGACCCTCCTCTGATGAAAGTCAGGAAATCTGATTGGGTGGTCGTCATGGTAACAGGGTCGCCTTCCTGTCCTTTTAATTTGAGTCCGCTCCAAAACTCGTACCACGCACCAGGAGGTAGCCAGATGTGGACATGACTTTGATTCGGTAGTAAATTTGGAGCAATCAGCAGGTGGTCTCCAACACTAAACTGAGTGCTAATGTCATGCAACGCCTCTGACGTAGGAAACTGATAAAACATTGGCCTAAGTAATGGGCCTTCCTGAAGTATTGTATAAAAATAAGGTAAAAATCCCAATCTCTTATTCAGTGCGTCCATCATGAGAGCTTTATGAATTCCATTGTAAGCGAATGGATATCGAGGAATGGTTTTTGAATGTATTTTTATCATGGGAAAATATGTTGCGGCCATGTACCACTTCACGCACAGATCAACTTGGCTGTCAACGTCGTAGTTTTCATTGTCGCCGCAAACGGGTGAAGACCATAACCAGGATCCAGATATTCCACCTAAGGCTGACATGACAAGCTCTTTACGCAGATTAGTCCACGACACATTCACATTTTGTCGATTTACTGCAAAACGACCGTTCATCCATAAACTGCTGGACCATATTTTATTTGTGTTATTAAATAATTTAGAAAAAGCTCTGGCAAAGTTTTCGCCGTACTTGTTGTGATCAAATAAATATGAATGGCTACTGTTTATTAGACTTAGATTCCACTGCGGTGAATTCTCGAAAGCCAGTTCAAAATTCTGAAATAAACAAACGGTGTTATATGTTATATATACATATAAAAATATGTAGAGTTTTTTTTAACGAATTATACTTATTTATTTATTTTATTTTAGCTTCACGGTGTATCCCTAGTAGGGTAGTCAGAGGGAGCGGAGTGCCAAACTCTATGGTAAATGAATTATAAAATAAACAAAACATAACATAAATAGAAATAATTCAGTTAATTTTTACTGTACATATAATAAAAAGAAATAGAAAACAAACCTTATTGAAGTATGGCAAATATTGTGACGTTTCATTCAGCATTTTCTTAGATGCATCTAAAGGCCAATTATTTTCTAGAACTACCCCATCCAACTCAGTATTGTAGGCCCATAAGTTCTTCATAAGTAAGTCAGATCCTTCCTCGTTATATGTCGGATAAATAGTTTCATATTTATCTACTTTTCCTTTATACAATTTATATGTTGTCGGTGAACGATACATTTTATTTTGAAAAGTCGGCCATATTTTACAACTTTCAACTGTTTCATTAGTCGTTTTATCGTTCCTAGCTACACTGACTTCCTCTTTTTCTTCAGATTCATCCCCCCCCGTTTCCACTGAGTGGTAGCGAATCTGTACATTAAGCGAAAAAAAATATGAGAAAAAAATATTATCAATATTTTTCCTTAAGTCAATAGCTTTTACTAGCGTAATTAATGTATTTATTTGTTCTATTATGTACGAAAATTTGTTTTCTTATATACCTAATAAAATATTTATGAATTTAAGCGTTTACATAAGATGCGTTTAATTATATTACGAAACAAAATTAGAAGGGGCACAAAGTGTGACTGTAAAACTGTAAATATTTATTTCAATGTATATTTCCATTTCTTCGCTCTGGTGTCGAGGCAAAAGTGCGGCGTTGAGTTCTCAACACGCAATGCCCCCAGAATTCGGCAGAACTCTGTCTACTCCGCTGTATGCGGGATACAGCGTGAAGCTGATTTATTTGTTTTACATTAGAACTTTTATGTCTATAATTTAAACGATAATAAATACGTTTATTAATAAGTATTATAGCTTAAAGTTTTAGTTTCTAAGTATAAACTTAAATAATATGAATGTAATATAAAAAACTCAAATATACTCGCAATATTCAATATTAACAAAAAATCATGTTTCTTAGTGTCACTAAAGAAACAAAAACACATTGAAAAGAAATAATACTTAATATATAGCCCTAGTAAAGGACTTCAAAGAAATGATATTAAAGTAATAAATATATTTTGAACATAAAACGTTGACATGGGTTCATAAGAAACTGAGAATTTACAAAGAGATTTATCCCCATCAAATGTCCCGTGAAGTTGGGAATGACATGTAAATTATAACAATCAGATAATAGCTTACTATAATATATAGATTGTACAGATTTTTAAAGTTTTTTTTTACATATTAGTAGTAGTAGTGTAGTGTAGTGCATAGTAGTAGTGAGTATTCATGAGACATGTTATGTAATTTTTTTTCTACTCCACGCGGTATCCTGCGTGTGGCTGGGTGGGCACTGGGAGTCTAAGTGTTAAGACATGTCGCTCCTTCCTTTCTGCAGAATTCTGGAGGGGTTGTTGGCGATATGTCGAGTGGCGGAATTCAATCTAATTCGCGCTTTGCCGCGACACCAGAGCGAAGAAACGAAAATATTCAATATTTTATTTCACATTGCCAGGACTGTCCTGGTTATGTACTTTGTAGGCAAAATGTATGGATAAAGCCATCGCAGCGCAGTCGTAGTATCTGAATGTACCGCAACGATTTGAGATTCGATCCCCACTGAGAGAAATTAGTAGTAGATTATATTTAGATTATTTTTGTTTACTAACACTAAGTTCCTTCTTTATCAAAGTTGTAGTTCCATTCGAACAGGAATGTGAAAATAATTTAAAATATGCTCCGCCATATTACTTAAATTTACTTAATTCCACTTTTAGTTTAGTAGAAATTAAGGAAGAAGATTTTTTGTATATTTTCGAAAGTAGAGTATAAATTTGCACGCTATTAGTAAACATTTTCACAGCAAATACCCCATAAAAGTTAGACGAACGATTCTTAACCTTATAATATGTATTTTTCTATCTTTTTAATTTAGGTTCAAAATTTAATAAAAAAATTCTCAACAAGTTAACATTGTTTATCCAACTATCATTAAAAGTAAATGCAATTTGAAAAATAGTCGTTGAAACTTATAAAATTATTATAGATGTGCTATTATATAATATTTTTTACGAACAATCATTAGAGTGTTGGAAAAATAATAAAAGAATCTATAATTTGTCTGAAAACACGACTGGTTGTGGGTTCTATTCCGATTTGAATTAAATATTAAATATTTTAATTTCCTCGCTCTGGAAACGATTCAAACACGGCGTTGAGTTCCACCATTCAACATTCAATCCCTCCAGCATTCGATGGAAAGTTGCCAGAGGAAGTGTCTTAATCGAAACGGATGTCTTAATATTAGATTTCCAGATTCCCTCTTGCCAATCATAGGATACAGCGTAAAACTATATAAAGAAGAAACTATAAAAACTTACAAAAGGAGAAACATGTGGCACGAATTTCTTATCAGCACCTCTTACTAATGTAGTGCCATTATTAATTATGTCTATGTTACTGACGTTACTGCCAGGACACTGGTCACTATTGAACACTACAGGGCCGTTCCCGCAGTGGCTGTCGTAGGGCATCCTCTCTCGTGTCGCATCGGAGATGAATGTAGATAAATTTACTTCTGGGACTTCACTGAAAAAATACTCTATATCTTATCTATTTATATATAGTTTGGAATTAAATCAAAAGCCAACGAGTTTGAACCCGATTCAAAAGAATTATTATTAAAAAAATCTCAAATATTCTCATTACTACGATCTGTTAAGCCATAGGACTAGTGCGGAGATAAGTTATGTCACTCAACACGAAAGTCTTATAAAATGTACGGGTGTATATCTAATTTTTTTATATATATTATCAGCTTCACGCTGTTTCCTAACCTGCTATAGAGCTAGGATTATAAATAGAAGAGATAGGACTATAGAATTTTTTAAGGCATTTCATTCATTGGAGGAGATCAACGATCAAGTGCCAGAGCTAAAAAATGACAATAATAATAAATTATAATAATTTCCCTGGAGTGGGAATCGAACCCACAACCATTGAGCCACAATGGCCTTTATATATACATAGTTTATTACAATTTAAACACAAAGTAGAAACAATATACACGACAAAATTAGAACATTTTACCTGTTATTGTTCTGAATAATATTCCATGAAATCATAAATGAAATGATGACAGTATCAATTGAAAATATGACACGAATAATGAATTGATACAAAATAATTATAACTTAACAAACACCGTTGTTTTGGATTAATTAAGGTGATAATTTTAAATGACAAAGGTTCTAGGTTCAAATATACTTTGA
>JBAIZZ010000053.1:0-17385 GCA_037355905.1 Heliconius aoede | reverse complement strand
AAAAAAAAAAAAAAAAAAAAAAAAAAAAAAAAAAAAAAAAAAAAAAAGATGACGTTATAATATTACAGCAGTAGTACGTTTATTAGAATTTAAAATGACCACATTGATGTTAGAGGCCGTCGTGGCGCAGTGGCACAAGCGTGCCGACCGCAAACTCGATGGGTTCGACTCCCACTCCAGGAAGTGAAATATTTCTTTACATTTATATTTCTATTTTTCGTTCTGGTGTCGAGGCAAAGCGCGGTGTTGAGTTCTGCCATTCAACACGCAATGCCTCCAGAATTCGGCAGAAAGTGGGGAACGGAGTGTCTTAACACCGAGGTTCCCTCTGCCTGCTCTGCTGTGTGCGGGATACAGCGTGAAGCACATTGATGTTAGGTTTATCGACGTGACTTAACAGTGTCTATATGAAAAATATTTAGAGAGGTATTGAAAATATTAAATGTATTACGTGTAAAATTTAAACTTCCATTCATTTCACATTTTTGTTATTACAACCCTTTTCTAAGTGCTGTAACGGCCCTTGTCGTAAACGTTATGTTGTCATCATATTATTTAGAATGTCACATTTTTGATTGATTGAATTTTCATCTTAAGCCAGCGGTAATTTGTTTTTGTTTTTTACGAAAATATATGTAAGGAAAATACAACGAAAATGTATTTTTTCGGTAAAATACTTGACATAATGTTTTATGTACATAACGTTAATAAACGCTCTTTTACCGCCTGGTTTTTATCTTGAAATATTTTTAGCTGTTATCTATATAATATGTTTCTAAAATCGATTTTTCTAATCTAAACCTCTAAAGAGACTGTTGAGGGGCAAAACTTAACGCTGTGCTCTTGTTACCATAGCGAGCGAAAATAATCTATTGATCTGAGTGGGAATCGAACTCCGTCCCGGTTACGGTTAGGTGCTGTCCCGCTGTAATTGTACCCATATTTGACAATACATTCATGGTAATACACACATTTATACACTTTTTTTGTATAACTGTGTAAGTAAAGAGGTTGAACTATTTCTATAAATTTTACTCTAAAAACACTATACAAATAAGCGGTCAAACTGAGACCATAAATAAAAAAGAATCGTTTTCTCTTTAACAATATCAAAGTTTTTGTCTACTTTAGAAGAATGGACAACAATTCATATTAAATGGTTTATATACGGACACACAGATCCACATATAACAATAGAAAAGAAAAATATTATTAGCGGATTCATGCAGTATTTGTAATATACTAAATAAAATCAAATAAAATGTATGTAAGATCTAAGATATCAAGTAAATTCATAAAAATAGATTTATTATATTCCATAAAAGCTTTCAATTCAAAATTCAAGGCCTTCTACGTTCTACAGTGGCACAAACTAAATGGCTAACATAATCGAATTCCTGGCATTGAGCACGTTGAGATTCTAAGTTTTGAGAGATTTAATTAAAGTCAGTAGTTGTTAATGGATATCTAGATGTTCTAAACCGCCTTCGGTCAATGAACTCTAGATAAAATGTACCTACAGTTGGTGTCGTGATCTCTTATTTGTTGAACTATTTCAAGTATCTTATTGTATTTTTCTTCAAAACATTTTTAACTTTAGAGAACATGATAAACACGTGTTCAAAAAAGATTAGCTTTATATAAAGAAATGTTTAAAAGAAATTGTTTAACTTAAATGTAACCTATGGGTATCTGATAAAAACGTTTATTCCGTTATATAACAGGGTAGGCAGAGGGAGTCTAGTGCTAAGACACTCTGCTCCCCACTTTGCGCCGAACTCTCGAGGCGTTGTGTGTTGAGTGGGAAAATATTAAATATTTAATTTCCTCGAGTGAAAATAGAACCCACACTCTTTCGGATTTATGCGACACAGCCACGCGCCTGTGCTCATGCACCACGTCTATTTCTTTCTTTTTTAATATTATAATCAATAAGTAAATATCATTAATTTCAAAATTATGTTTGTTTCAGATTTTTCGCTGTTCTCTACCCTCTTCGATTAGCTATTGCTAGGAATCGGAGTAAAACTATGCTCTGGTTCGCCTGGCTGATCGCATTCTTATGCAGCTTGCCCCAGGTAATATTTTTAGCTGGTTGTCATTTTATGTGATTATTTGTTATACGAAAACATTTTTATTTTTATTGTTTTATATAATACAATGAAGGAACTTATTGAACCCGCCGCCCGTGCCTCTCTATATATGTATTCAGCGCACTCTTTGCACGCTGGGCTCACGCGGAACGTGATAACGTTCTACTATCACCTTAAAATTATAAAAAATATTAAAATACAATATTTAATAATATTGTATTTTAATATTTTTTATTTGTCTATCCAAACAGTTGATTAATGAGAAAAAAAGAAACTTAACTTTAACTAAATTTAGAATATTTAAATAACTAATAAAAAAATAACTTTTAAATTATATTGGACATAAACATATAATATATAATAAATATTACGTGGTCGTGTACTATATGTATATCCAGAAACTTTCAAACCATTTCTCCACCACTCACACATTTATTTATTAGTCTGGCAGCAAGGTCTACGATTATTTACGAGCTTAAAATATCACAGTACAATATGAAACATTTTAAGTGAAAACTCCAAAGTTCTATTTAATAATTTTCTTTTGTATTAGGTAGTACAAGTAAACCTACAAATGCGTCTCCATAAACGTTGCAAATTTAACCGTGTGCTTTTTTAATATGCTTGTAAATATTTGCCTATATTTTGTAAGCTTCACGCTTTTACCGCATAGCAGGTTAGGTTGAGATAATCTAGTATTAAGTTAAAGCACTATTTTTTCGATTTTCCTCTCGAATTCGAGAATACCGAAACTCAACGCTGCCTTTTGTCTAAAGACAAAATAAAGCAAATGAATGGAAATGATTTAAATTCATGTCAATGTCAGTCGGGATGCCATTGCACGTCGATAGTACCCTTAGATCGTTATATGTATAATGTGAGTTTACTTTAGATAAAAGCTCCTTTGCGGCACAGGAGCTCAAGGCGGTGACTACAACGCGTCGATTGTGGGTTTGATTTCCAATCGGGGAAATAAATTATTATATATTAATATTTCAATTTCTTCGCTCTGGCGACAAAAGGTCGGCGTTGAGTTCCGCCACTCAACATGTAATCCCTTGACAAATTTGGGGAAAAGTGGGGAACGGAGTGTCTAGGTTCTCTCTGTTTTCTCTCTGTTAAACCTTTTACGTTAGTTTTATGTTAAAATTTAAAATCACTTTGCGTATTTTATCATTCAATCGTGTGATCGTCCATTTAGAGCTTTTAAAATATTATTATGCTTCGATAATTTCGTTCTCCTATGTGGGGATACAGTATGAAGGACGGATTTAATATTTTTTTTAGTGTAAAAGTTTGTAAAAAATGTATATTCTGACTTTTGAATAATTTCAAAAACACAAAAATATGGCTGGTTGTATCTGAAGATAGATAAAAAGTCGTTCTTGGTATTTAGGTTAGGTTAGATTGATCGGTTTAAAATAGTTTGACGTAAAATGAGATATTCATGATTAATGCATGTCTCTTAGAGTGACATAATTTAGGTATTATTAATGGTATCAGACTGTTTTATCTTCCAGATTAGAGCACAACATTACAAACGTTTAGTAGCCGAATATCTAAAATTACAGTATTTAGACGATATGTCTAAATTAAATCCACTATTAAATTTACTTGCGGCTCAGGGGGAGTTCAATAAGCTGTCACTCCAGAACCGTATTGTGAGAGGATGATTAATAAAATAAAATTTAATAATAAACATTTTTATAGATAATACAATAATTTGCTTGAAGTTTTAAGACACTCCGTTCCCCACTTTTTGTAAAATTTTTGAGGCTTTCGGTATTAAGTGGGGAAGCTCAGCGCCGCGATTTTGATTTGACGCCAGAGCGAAGAAAACGAAAATATTAATAATTCATTCCTTTCCCCGAGAGGTGGTGACTTCAAAACCATCGCGTTACAGTCACACCTTGTGTCCCTGCGCCACTACGGCATATAATACAGTATCTTATTAATTTTATAATATTTTAATTGTTAGCACTAGTTAAGACTTAGCCTACATTGCACTAAAATCATCATCATCATCAGCTTCAATTTGAATACTCAATGAAGCTTATATTTAATGAAGTCAAGATACTCTAAGCCACATTAGGGTAATTTTAAGCCCCACAAGCTTACAAAACTTGAAAGAAACATATGATTATGTCAATGTGTGAGATTAGGAATTCGTAAATGAAATCTGGTAGGCGTACACAACTCCAAAGGGAAGGTTCCAATTACTGCAAAGTAAAATAAATTACTTTATTAACGTTCTTTAGGCTCTTTCTATATATATACTAGGTAAAAGAATTTATAAATTTTATAATATTTGTAATTTGTAAATCTTGTAATTTTTTTTGTCAGCCTCACGCTGTAACCCGCACAGAGTAGAGTAGGCAGACGGAACTTATTGTTAAGATACTCTAATTCTCAATCTTCAGAGTGGAGATCGAAGTCACAACAGTCGCGTTACAGTCACACGCATGTACCGCTGTGCCACGACGGTGTTCTTTTAAATATTCATAATAACAAATTTAACAAGAACTGGGGTAAAGTTTGATAATATAGAATGAGGCTGACAAATTACGTAGTTTAATAAAAATGTTGTAAAGTTCTTATTAATTTGCGGTCAAATTATGTAAAAGTTAAAATTTTTGTTACAACTCATCTTATCTACTACTCACTTGTGTCTAGAACGTACAAAGTGGGTATTTTAGCAATATCGCCTTTTACAATCATTTTAAATTTGGTTAAGTAGAGAAAAGCTTGGACAATGGAAACGAACTTTTTAAATCTACGCTTGGGTCGCTAGTTACAGGCAAGTGCTCTGAGCCTTTTGCCTTAAAATACGATGGAACAGTAGATTCATGGATTTCTAAGAATAAAATAAAATTTTTGTCGTATTAAATGAATAATTAACTAGCGACCGAAACGCGGCTTTGTCGGTTAATTTAATTATTATATTATAGCGAAATTATAAAGGAATGAAAAATATAATAACATAAATGATTGACTGTCACTGATATATAAATTATAGATACACTAGTATAAAATTTCATCTAAATACATTCAGTAGTTTTTGCGTAAAAGTGAAATAAATATTTCCAATTATTGTAGGTTTAGAGTTTAATATTTTTATATTTGTACAAAATATGTTTTTATACAGAAAAATAATAAATGTATAATATATTATGTATATGAATTCCTGGAAAGTTACTCATTATTTCTAATTAGTATTTATATAAGAACTTTCGACATTTCATTACCATTCATGTTTGTCTTTTCCCTCATCTTCACGCTGAATCCTAACGGAGCTTAGATTTAAAACATTCCGTTCAATCATTGTTTGTTGCGTGGCGGAATTCAACACCGCGCTTTGCCTTGTTAACAGAATATGGAATGATAATATTTGTAAATAATAAATCGTTTCTCTGAATGTAAATCGAACCCACAACAATCGCATTTACAGTCACACGCTTGTGCCTCTACGCTACGTCTTCAACCATTAACCATTGTAAACGAAAAAATAAATAATTTTCTTAAAATGACCGAGCAAAGCGTTCTCGCCTAAGAAAACATTGTCCCTCGTGTAATTCTTTATAATAACAACATGACGAAGCCATTTTGTGAAAATCTTCAAGGTTAATAGATAAATAACAATTGTAATGTTTGAATAGTGTGAAAAGGAGCATTTTTTAGATTTATATACCTCAGAATCAGGGAGGTCTGTCAACACCATCAAGATAACTTAAAGGTATCAAACTGAAATTAATAAATTAATATCAAATATTCCGGTCTACGGCCGCTATCAGCCGCGTTACTTGCGGCCTCTACAATACAAAATACAGGAAAATATCTAAATAATCAATACAAACTTATTTATAGTTTATTTCATACATATTGAATGCATACGCTCGTTTGAGCTTGTTTGTGAAGTCACATTAACTATTCTTCTCTTTATCCCACAGTCCTAAAATTGATACTGAACCCTCGCCGGGCTAGTCCAACTGCCACTTGACGATTTTAGTTGAAACATTACTACTTTAAAAGTTGTATAAAATTAAATATAGAAGATATTCCTTTCAAAATATCCAAAGGCCTCTCGTAGCTTTTTGCGTCGTCTTATTATTTCTTTCTGCCTTACCAATAATATTTAACGGAAAGTGGTACGAAGAAATTTCAAGTAATTTGCGATTTTATTTCGAAATCTTTGATTGTCATCATAATGGACGTTTTTTTTTTTAGGTGGATTAAGGTATTTTTCTAAATATAACATTTTTTTGTCACAAATATAGGTATTTTTTTATAAAACAATCATAAAAAATAAATATCATAAAAAAATCGTCGGGTCGGTCGTGGCGACGCGGTACAAGCGTGCGATATTAAGCGCGACATGTTGTGAGTTCGATTCCCACCTCGAGAAAATGAAGTGTTTAACACTTTTATTTACTCGCTCTGGTAACGAAGCAAAGCATGATGTTGAATAATATGCAATGTCTCCAGAATTCGATTGAAAATAAAGAAGTATCTAAATAGAATCTACGTGTCTTAACATTAGGTTCCCAGCTTCCCTCTACCTACATTAATATGTGAGGGATATTGCGTGATAGCTTCACGCATAATAAATAAATAATAAACGTAGGTCTATTTTGGATGTAGGTAGACTCTAAGCTGCATAAGAGGCTTTGTCGAACAACAAACAAGTATGTACGTGCTCTAATCACTCTAGTTCAGTTTGAGCTTGTTATCATTGGTTATTAGTTCTCAGATTGTGGTACAGGCAATTTCGCAATCTGTGGGTAGTTGAGATAATTTATTGGACAAATTGTGAAATTGCTTAATCTATTCATTTAAACTATTTGTATAATTCTTCTCATAGTAAACATTTTGTTTGGATAGACGCGTTAATCTCGAGAACTTGTAATTTCAATTGAAAAATATTTTGTGCTGTATAGTTTATTTATTCGCGGCGTTGAGTTCCACCACTCAACTTACTTCCACAATCTTACTTCCACATGAGCACGTGGGCAAAACCACAGACGTATGCCTAGTAATTTATACAGATAGAAAGGTATAAATAACTTGTCGATAATATGGGGCGTCATAAGCACGGATTTACCTATTAGTCTCTGGCATATATTAAGCTTTCGATAAAATTAAGTACGTAGGTGTCGTTACGGCAATATTCGTTATAAGTATTAGAAATCTTATGTATCATCAAAGTACTTTATTATACAACTTGTTTGGGAAACTTGGGTCTTTTACATATTATGCTTGGATATAAAAAGTATTAATGAGAATAAAAATGTACTGACGTTAAATATGAGTATATATGATATAATGTTGTTTTTTTATGAAGTAGGTTAGAAAGCGGAAACCTAGTGTTAAAACACTCCGTTTCCTTTAAGGCACTTCTGTTCACCGCTCTCCACCAAATTCTGAACGCGGAACTCAAAGACACCAGAGTAAAGAATAGTTAATATTTTAATTTGCTGGTTACTAGACTGAGTATTTCAATTCACTTAAACCGTATAGAAGAATATATTTATATTTTAACTATTTATTTGATTTTTATCAAATGTACACGTCGTAGTGCAGTGGTATAGCGCGTACTGTAAATGCGACGCTTGTGGGTTCATTTCCCAATCGGAGGCATTAATAATTTAATTTTTTTATTAAATTCCAAGACGCAGTATCTCAAAAATTAAGTGGAAAGTGGGGAATTAAGTTGATATACAGGATAGTTTCACGTTACTATAAAGAAAAAGAAAATCTTTCACCATATACTATTAAAATGACTTGTTTTCTATTTTGTTATAGAGTCTAGTTTTCCGAGTAATGCACCACCCGACGGTCCCAGAGTTCCAGCAATGTGTTTCATTTGAAGCATTTTCCGATCAGCGCCAGGAGTTGGCGTACAACGTCATGTGTCTTCTGGCCATGTACTTCTTGCCACTAGTCATTATAACAGTCTGCTACGTTTGCATCTTTTGGGAGATACACACTAACTCCAAGGAAATGTCAGGTAAATATTAAGAATATTTGATTTAGTATATTTCTTGATTGGGGCCAGTCGAGGCCCAGGGGCACAACGTGCTGGTGCTGAGCCAACACGCAATACCTCCAGGCATCAGTGCAAAAGTAGGGAACGAAAGAGTCTTAGTGAGAACGGAGTCGCTTAACTACTAGGTATCCAGTAAAACAGCAAAAACATATTTATAGAAACTCTTTAATATAATGTATATATACATTATATATATACATAAATAAATATGCGGTTATTTAGTCTGTTCAATTATTTCCAGTGTCTGGCGAGGCTATGTTATGACGAAACATTTTAATTTAACACAAAGTCAATGAGGCGTAAGACGTCATTTCAAATTTTCAAATTTTCCATTTCAGTTAGTAAATGAGAACTGTCTTAGAATGCATCAACGTCTCCTCTTCATGTCAATTATTCCTTCTATTTATTTTATATATAATTTATAGAGAGTGGAGAGTGGGCTGGGAACCTGTTGTTAAGACAATTCATTACCCATTTATAAATCTCCGTTCCCTACTTGAGGCACTCTCGTAACCACCGAATTCTAGAGGTGTTGTGTGTTGACTGTCGGAACTCATCATAGTGCTTTGCCTTGTTACCAAAGCGAGAAAATGAAACTATTAGATATTTTATTCCCACGAGTGGAATTCATTACGTGTACAGTCGCACGCCTGTGCCACTGCGCCACGATAGCTTTCAATTAAAAATGTTACAGTAAAATGTACCACCCCTCCTTTAATAGCCGATAAATTTGTATAAACGATAATTAATGGTAGGATCTGACCGACGGATGTAATTAGACTCATAAATTTTAACTGAAAAACCGACATAAACTCTTAATTAAATAATGGCCAGTGAGGCCGGTCGTGGCGCTGGCACAATAAAGTGACTGCGCGCCAGGTTGTAGGTTTCTAGTTTAATAGTTCTAGTATAGAGGCAAAGCGCGGCGTTGAGTTCGGTAGAAAGTAGGAAGCGGCGCAACTTAACACTGGGTTCCCTCTACCTACGCTGCTATATGGTGAATTCAGCAGGGAATACTTACAGCTGATTATATAAATATTTATGAAACACGAGGCTATCGTAGCACAGTAAATGATTCTGACTGCAAATTAGATTTGTGGGTTCGCCTCCAATCGATCGAGTGAATTATTTTCTTTCGCCCGCCCTATTAGAAAATATGCGGCGTTCGCAGAGCTTTTAAAGCTCCATCTAAAAATAAATAGAGAAAATTTTGCAATTAAACATTATTTTTTTTTATAAATAAGTAAAATAAAACTATTATTTTTTTCTAGATAATATAATAATTCCATTTCTCATTTCGTTTGCACCGGCGGCTGTGTTTACATTCTTATCTCAATAAGTCAAATATCGATGACGAGGTCAAGTGAAATATATTGGGCTCGCGTAAACGTAAAACGTTTTATGCTTTTTAGTTAGCATATCTCACGTAGAAGGTTATAATGTATTTATATTTCGGAATATTTATGTCAAAAGGCTTAAAGTTTCAACTTAAATATAAAATGAGAAGATAGAGATCCTTTGTATGAAATATATTAGTGCATCTAACGTAAAAGATGAACCAATAAACATTAGGCACTACACTGCAGGCAAACTAACAATTTTGATTTGAAGGTATAAAAATTTAAATAAAATTACTATTATTAAAAAAAATTTAAATATATTTAAAGGCTGATGGCCTTTATTAAACTTTCCTTTATTACTTTATTTTTTATTTTTTGTAAAGAAATTTTCGTAAACGCTTGTTTTTTAAATCGTTAGCTAGTAGCTTTCATTCATTTCATATCATAGCCAACATCATTTTGGTGGTGACTTTACGTTTTATGTAAGAGAAAGTTTTTTTTTAGTTGATGGTCGTTAATTTGTCCAGCCTTGACGCCGTGTTGGCGTATTGGCACAAATATATGACAATAAACGCAACGGTTGTGGGTTCGATTCTCACTCGCGGGAACGAATTATTATTAATTAATATTTTCTCGAACTATTATTAATATAATTAATTAATTTTATCTCTGGTGACAAGACAGACAAGGCAGCATTGAGCTCCCCCAATCAACACGCAATGTTTTGAAAACATTCAGCGAAAAAAGGGAAAAAGAGTATCTTCACAGTAGATTCCTGCTATACAACATGATGCTGAAAAAAGTATAATATACATGTACACGTACACACATAATACAATTTAACATGATAGCTCAGCCTTGGCTTACTTGAGCTTTTATGTTATGAAAAAACTGTAAAGCTATTTTTCTTAAAAAACCTATTATCACGGTAACGTATTACGTTTGAGGTTGATAGATGATGTCCAGTGATGGAACCACGATGCAGATAAGTAGGATGAGGAGAAGATAGAAATAGTATGTATTATATCTCAAGAGTAGGTTAATAATTGGGCCAGGGTCACCTTTAGAAATATAGTTATTAATACAAGTGGCCTTGGTGGCTTTGTATCTTTGTTGTTATTTGAATATATGTTTGATTATGGCGTCCAAGTCACGCCAGTTGAGCACATGTCACTTTGCCAATGTCACGTTGTGTGGAGAAGACACGAACGAAATTTTCCTCACATATACCTAAAATCGTGTCTCTGTTTTGAATTATGTAACATACAACATAAGTAAATAGCATCCACTTCCGTCATCCATTTTTTCACATATTTTGGAGATATAATTGAGAAATTTATCTAAAATTTTTTAACTAAAAATCTTCACACTGACATTATTACTGGCATTTAGGGTTGGTCTTCCGATTCACTCTCCTCCACTTTACACGGTCTTGAGCACCCGCAGTGGCTTGACCATTGTTTATCCATTAATCAATAGACTATGTTATAAGACTAGCCCAAGCTAATGTGTTAATTATGCGGTCAGAAGGTTTCAAGGTCAGAATCTTCAAGGTCACTTTAGTGACTTTGAAGATTCTGACTTTGCCGAGATATTGCTAGTCAGCATCAGCTGCCTTATACAACTTACACTGGTTGGATAATTAACTTAATGGATACATATCTTGTACATGAATTAAGCTTCAAAGATTTGAGCTGGCGGCATTCACTATCGCAGACCACACCAGTGACCACCCGCCACTTGGCTCAGGCAGCCCTTATCCGTCTTTGGACATCATGATCGATGCATTCACACTAGGACATAATAAATCCAACATTTTTATATTTTAATAATATTTAAAATGTTATTCACAAACTAATGAGAAAGAAACATGCCATAAAATTAAAAACAACAAATGTAAATCTGAATGTAGCGGAATTCGAACCTGCACCTCTTGGGGACTTGTTATATTTTATTTTATAATAAGTACAGTATATTAAATATAGAACACGGGAACCAATATTAGTTTTATTAAAAAGTGTAATACGCATTTATTGGTAATCTAATAAAACGCTCGATATAGATATTATTATTTTTATCTCTTTTGCTTGTATATTTTTTATATCATAAATGGATTTAAAAGCATAATATCTAAGAATTTCATCGTAACGAAAGAAATACAATCTTCTTTGCTTTACATTTTCTTACACATTGTTTTACTGCGTCCCACGCGTAACAGAGTAGGCAGAGGGAACCTAGTGTTAAGGTACTCTGTTCGCTACTTTTCACCAATTATAGAAATATTGCGTGTTCTATAGCGGAACTCAACACCGCGCTTTGTCTATACATAGGGCAAGCAGATATTCGGATGAAAGAGGAATATAATTTCCATAATATTTAAGAATCAGAAGGTATCCCACTACACCACTTCTCTCTTGTCAAACTATACAAATTGTACGTTCCATTTCACTTAGGGTGAACGAAAACACTACCCTTTGTATGGCATATACATTTTATATTAAAATTTTGAAAATTATATTGTTTTATATAAAATGAAATCCACACTATCGTCGCAGTTGTGACGTTCATTATGGTTGTGGGTTCGAGTCCCGTGCGTGTAAATAATATTATTTAGTAGAGATAGTAATATTAGTATAAAAAATAATATTAGTATAGATGATTATATATACTACTTATTTCTATCTTCTCTATAATCACTATGATAGAGGAGATAGAAATAAGAAATATTGAAGCAGGGCATTTGTAATTTTAATATTAAAGTAACATATCATATACTGGAAACCGATAAAGTTCTTGAGCGAAATTAATATAGTGAATGTTCTATTTATACAATGAAAATATTAAATTTCCTCTTAAAGGTTAAAGTTTACAAAATTATGTTGCTTAACTTATGAATAACATCTTCTAGGCGGCTATGTTTGCTCATTTGCATAGGAGATTATTATCTTATAAATATTTTTCCCTGGATAAGGAGAACAGGGAGTTATGTACTAAGTGTTATTATTGGGTACCCGCGTGCCACTGTAAACTTGACAGGTGTGTAAAAAAGCCTGAAACAGTGACCAAGTGTTAGAGATAGTGGCCATTTCACGCTGTTTTCGTCAATAACTCCTATTGTTTAGTTTTATACGAGCGTGATGTAGTAGATATATTAAATTATTATAATATTTTTTAATAGTGAAATTTATATTAATAAGTTATTTTACTTTTTTAGTTTTATTGAAATTACATAAAAATGAAAACATGTGAGCACTATGAGTACAGAACTTATTTAATTTTCATTTTCATAGAGATAGTTTAACTGAATTAATTTACACATATTGCCATATTAAATAGATTGGTTTTGTGAAAATACGTTCGTCCAGTTCGTCCGTGCAATTTTTATTCCATATCAATAATTTCACATGCTGGCTTTAGATGAAATGTCAATTTCATTAAAAAATGTTTTTACAACGGCATTTTACGCCACGCATCATAAGAGCACCCCTAGCTATACGAATAATTATTTAGTCTGTGGTCAAACAAATTGGTGCGAAATGGAAGTTTTTTGTATTATATAAAAATTTTACTTGTAAGTGTGATATATCGAGTGAAAAAGTAAATAAATATACAAAAATTTGGGGTATATTAACTAATATGACATAGTTAATTTAAACTGTCTAATAAAGTTTATGTATATTGTTAATAATATATAGTGTTTATATTATTAACAAGAATACATTATTTATATAAGTACTAATTAGTTCATATCTTTATAGATAAATCAGTGCTTAAGGACACACGTCGTATACAATTGCGAAGATCAGATCAACGTCCTTTGGCACGTGCCAGACGCCGTACTCTCCGTATGACGGTCACCATCGTCAGTGTCTTCGCTTGTTGCTGGCTGCCATATGCTACTATGACATTATGGTAAGTTTAGAAAAAAATAACTTCACGCTATATCCTACACACAGTAGGGTAGAGGGAACCTAGTGTTAAGAAAAAAATTTAAAGTGCTTAACTATAATACAGTTAAATTAAATATCAAAGATAGATTTTAGTTTACCACTTTAACAAACAAAAATAACAAAGTTATTATTGACTTTACGTAACTCCATTAAAATTAAATTATCCCAATCGAGGAAACGAACACTTTCAGTAATAAATCTAAAATGGGTCTGATTAAGCACACTGTCTTTAAAGTCAACTTCTAACTATGTAAGCTTCACATGAATCAGATAACCACTTTTAGTGCTAACTATAAAAACATACTATGTTTACAAAATAGAATCAATAAAAAAAATAAAACATCAGGATCCCTCGGAGGGTGGTTGATGACAGTGGACGAAGCGAAAAATGTATGAGAGATCGCTTTTTCTCATTCCGTTCGCTCTGGCTACCCCGCTCGGGGTACAGGCTACAGCGGAGTTATTGATAATATAATGAATTATGCTATTTTTTTAACAAAATTATTATACAATTATAACTTTATGCAAATAATTTTTGAGAGGATCGTGTCAAGGGTACACCGTTCCAGTTTAATATAAACATATAAAGAAAAATAACAAAATATAAGTGTAAAGGTGTATTTCTAATGTTTATATATATTTGTGTGTTTTTTATTACGCTACATACTTCTTATCTGTGCCATTCAAATTTGTGTCACTTCTCTCACTTCTTAATCAGTAAAATACTACTGTAAGACCGTATGGTATTATGCGTGGGTTTTTCAAGAGTGAAGGTTACTTTTACCTAAAACTATAAAGAAATAAAAATATATAACTTTGTTTTGTTATTATAGCATGTATGGGAACGGTGTGTTAACACTAGGGTCCCAGGTTCCATTCCATGTGTGGAAAACAGCGTGAAGCTTAAAAAATTATAGCATTTATACTGGCTCGCTTAATATGTAATGTAAATTGATTTTTAAATAAGCCAAATTTTTTTGGCTCTTCGTTATTAAAAGATTGGTAAATAAATTTTCCTAAAACTACTGTTTTATAACCAGATTTTTTTCCATTTTATATTAATATGATATACAAAACTAACCAGCTGTTTAATTAGAGACTCCTATTAATTATAGCAATTAACAAAGTTATAGTAAACCTAAACTGAAAAGGCTATCAAACTACTTAATCAATGTATTCTAGATAGTCAAGTTATATACCTAACTTTATATAATCCACTAGCGGTGCCCGCGGCTTTGTTCGCGCATATCATTTAACTATATACACAACTGTAAAAAAGGCTATCTGTTTGTCTACTAGTGACTAGAATTGATTTCGACTTCTACATCTGATGTAGTGTATATGGTTATTAACACGATATCAAAATATTGTTTGCATCTGTCTGTCTGTATTTCTGTTTGTTCGTGCTAGTTTTCGGAACAGGTACTTCGATTTTTATAGAACTTTCACTAAAAGATAGAGGAGTATGTGGAGCAACATATTATATCCCGGATGAAGCCTCTGGATGTAAATGGTGGAAACCATATTTGCCGTTAGCGCGTAACTACAGGCTACCGTTTAATAAAAAAAATAAACATTTTATTAAATAGAACAGAAAAAGTCCAAAAGATTTAAATTGTAGTTTGAAGGTCTAGCCGCACAGGCTTTTAGATTATCCTTAGGAGATAGACATTTGCCGTTATGGACTTTTATATAAAAGTTTTGAAGGAAAATAACTTTACGCGTTGGACGCACGGAAGTTCTCAACTTCTAAAGTTTAGCAGCATTTTTTATCGTTTTGCCACCAAAATTGGTTTTACCGTGATTTAATATAAACCAAGCATTCCTAGACGTGGCCTCTCTAACACAAAACGAATTATTCATATTAAATCAATACTTTTTGAGATTACCTTGCCAACTAAATCATAGCAAATAAGCAATTTAAAATAATTTTAAATTTATAATAATAAGTTGTTAAAAAATATTTCTAAGTAATAATTATATTAGTAAAAAAAAACGTATGAGATGAACACTTTCTTAAAAAGAAAGAAGAAACTTTTTAAAAATTTTTATCAATGTACAGATTTTACCTCCATTACAGTTCTATTATGTATATATATATATATATATATATATATATATATATATATATATATATATACTCAAAACACTCAAATACTGTGCGTGATGAATCTTAAATACTGTGTTGAGTAATATAAAAAAATAATGAATTTCCTGAAGTCCGCCATAATTTTTTCAAGTGTCCTGCTCTTATAATGGTCCCACAAACATTAAACGTGTGAAAGTACGAATTCCTTTTTGGAATTTAATTTTAATGCTTCTACTTTGAATTACATTCTTTTATTATTAAACGTGAGGAATTTAAAATTCATATGTTTTAATGGTCCTGCAAAAAAGTGGTCTAACAAAAACGAAATTATTAAACTCATTCATGTGACTAATTTTTTTTCTTCAATTAAACGATATAGCAGGTTACGCAGAGGGTATCTTGTTTTAAGACACTCCCTCTGGACTTTCCGGCAAATTTTCGGAACATTGCGTGGCAACGCGTGCGTGGCAGAACTCTCCACTACGTTTTAGCTTTGGTACCAGAGCAAAGAAATAAAAATACGAATAAATAATACTACATTCGCCCGAGAGGGAATCGTACCCACAACCGTCGCGTTACAGTGACACGCTCGACCTCTTGAGCATCGACAACCCCCCTTCGCCACAACAGTATCTTATTTTAATAACTTCTATTTGTTTTTATTTTATTATTATATTTAAATTATTTTAATATATATCAATATATATAATTTCAATTTTTACTATAGTCTACCATTTTGATTTAGTTCAACGACTTCTAGTAGTGTTTTAGCTTGAGACTCCCAAGAGATATGTATAATATCAAATTTCTAATATATCAACGACTGACGCAGGTCACTGTATACATAATAGGCCAGAGCAAAAGTATTTTCGTATTTTGAATTATTAGTATTATTAATTATCAAAACGCTTTGACTGTACTGAATGTAACTGGCTGGTTTTAATACCATTAAATGTGACATTTATCAGATGCAATAAAAAAAAATCTAGTTCCCGCCATTGCTTAATGGTTTTCCAAGCAAGCAAAATGAACGTGTGTGACGAAGAAATTCGGTACATTTTAAAGTTAATTTAAAAGTTTTAAAGTAAAGGACACGTGTGTGACTGTAAACGCGACAGGATGTGGATGTGGGTTCGTTTCCCACTCGAAGAAAATTAAATATTGAATACTTTCATTTCTTCGCGAGCGAAGTGTCTTAACACTAGGTTTCCTATGCCTAACCTGAAATGGGTGAAGCTGAAAAAAAACATCACGTAACTCAGTATTTAGACAACTCTCTTGACATATTTCTGTATAAATGTGTATGTGATTTATAAGTTCGGCGCCGCATATATCATATGGCTAAGATTATTTATATTTGTTCCCTTTGATGATGGAAATAAATCCATAGGTTTTGTTCTTAAATATTAGGCTACTCAAGAGATAAAATCGACGTGAAATGTTAAAATAGGCCCCGTCACTCAACACTCAATGCCTCCAGAATTCGATAGAATGCGGGGAACTAAAGTCTTAATGGGAACGGAGTGTTTTAACACTAGGTTCCCAGGTGACCTGTGCCTACCCTGCCATATGTGGGATACAGTTTCAAATAAAAAAATATATAATTATTATTGCTAGTAAGAACGAAATGCATTTTTAGGACCTTAACCTTGTTTAAGAGTTAACAATACAAGTTCCCAAAATAGTAAAGAGCTTCAACGATTTTGAACGAGATTAAAGTCTATTTTCTCATTAAAAATGTCACGTGTTCACGTGGCTTGAAATCTATCCATTGTTCGCACAGAACTGGTAAGAACAAACCAATTTCAATCAAAAATACAATAATTCGTTTACCATTCACACCCAATAAAATTGTTAACGAAACCTTTGG